>JARFIW010000042.1:0-139611 GCA_036346225.1 Platerodrilus igneus | reverse complement strand
TCAGAAACATCAGGTAGTATACAAAAGAAAAGGTGAACTTACAATAATCTTTTATGTTATGTTCATAGATCAGGCAAAAACATGTTGGCTATGAAAAAGTTATGCACGGAATCTAATATGGCTGTTTGCTGTGAAAATGACAAATCCTACGAAGATGACACAGTAGAGTTGCTTAACGCATTTAAATAGCGTAGAGAGAAGCTACTGCGTCGTATAGATTTGGAGCTGGAAATAATAAAGCAAAAAAGAGAGGAACTGGCTGCGAGGGAGCAGCAGATACTTCAAGAACGGGAGTTAATAAATACTTTTTCATTTATAAATAGTTAGATCAAAATATTCAACAATTTGTAAAATAAAAAAGTATTTTATAAAAGTTTCTCTTTTGAAACAAGACTTTCTCTAAACAACGTAGTAAACTCAAAGTAAAACGCACATAAATCAGAACCCACTTTAATTAAATACATCATTCTTTATACAATCGACTTAGATGTGTTATAATAATTTAAACAGTAAAAAACAAGATGTATATTATTGTAATAATAAACTAATTTCTTAGATTAGTGACATATTATTCTGAAAATTCTATGTTGACAGTTAGACCGATCGATCCCTTACTAGTTATGTATACGTGTTTGTTCGAGCCAATACTTTCATTTAATTGTTTCACTCCATGTGCTTGAAGGTATTCAAAATATCTCAATGGCAATATACTCTTGAACTCTTCTGTTTCCACTAATACTCTTTCTCCATATTTTGTCTTGATTGTTTCCACTTTTAAAACTTTAAACCTCTTATTCACTACAAGATCTTTTGAATTTACATAAGGTTTGCGATATGTGGTTTTATTAAGAGTATTAAAATCCATATTGCTTTTCTTTGACTAATTAAACTAATATTAGGAGCAATCTCCTTATATAGCAGATTACCACCATCTGCGTACTTTGCCAACCCACTTTTCAACCTATCACAAGAGTGAACATATTTTGAATTAAAACCGGCCCATGTGTATTTGCAGCCTCTAAACATTAATCAGAATCCACTTTAATTAAACACAATTGACTGAAATGCGATATTTTGCATCTGTCATACTTTATAACTTCTCGCTAGAAAACCAAATTCAAAACATCTACACACATTTTCTCTGCACTTACATTTTTCAACATACGTGTGTTTTGAAGTATGTTCCATTGAAAGTAATATAAAGCCGATCCTAATTCAAAACGTGTCCACAAGTATTTTACATTTGAAAGTATATAAGAATTCATGTTTTCACATTTTACATTAAAAGTATATAACGCCGATCCTAATTCAAAACGGTGCACGTGTAACTTCTCGCTAGAAAACCGAATTCAAAACAGCTACACAAATTTTTTCTCTGCACTTACATTTTTCAACATGCGTGTGTTTTGAAATATGTTTCATTGAAAGTAATATAAAGCCAATCCTAATTCAAAACGTGCCCACAAGTATTTTACATTAAAAGTATATAAGAATTCATGTTTTCACAACTATTTTACATTGAAATGTTTTCTTTCACAACTATTTTACATTGAAATTATATAGGGCCGATCCTAATTCAAAACGGTGCACGTGTATTTTACATATGGAAAATACGTCTGAACACGTTTTAAATTAGGACCGGCCCTACCCCACTACTATTGTGAAACAAGAAGATCCACTACAGGATACTTGTTCAGTATTCAAGGTGGAGCTATTTCTTGGGCCTCTAAACGACAACAGACTGTAGCACTGTCCACAACTGAAGCAGAATACATGTCGATGCCGTCTGCGTGTCAAGAAACTATATGGTTAAAGAACCTGTATGAAGAACTGTTCCGCCAAGATTCAAATCCAATTATTATTCATTCAGATAATAAAGGTGCAATCTGCTTGAGTGACAAAGCTGCATATCAACCTCGCACCAAGAATATTGATATAAGATACCACTTTTTAAGGGAGAAAGTTGATAGTGGTTTATTGAAATTTAATTATGTGAGCACGCAGCAAATGGTTGCTGATTTCCTCACAAAAGACGTGTCTACAAACAAACGCAAATTATGTTTTGTAAGTGCTGGTTTACAAATGTAGATCAAGTGGAGATGTTGTAATCAGTTATATTAAGTGGTCTACATCTCATATTAATAGATCTAGTTTGTGTAATATTAATTAAACAGTCGTTGTTGTTTTTCTAAAAAATAATAAATGTCATTACAACACATGTCCATATATAAAAATATATCTTATTACACATTCGAAGTACTAATCAAAACATACAAATTTCAGCAAACTTTAAAACGGCGTGTTTTTAATTTTTAGTTCTTTTCTGTTTCAAATTTCTGTGATATCGTTATTACTGATTATACTTCTAGGTTTCCTTCTAAATAGTTTGTGTTGATGTTTAGCGGTTCTCTACTTAGAGTGTCAGCAATTTGTTTATTTTTTCGAGGCACATATGTCAGATGAAATGAGAATCTCAATAGTCTATACGCCAACTTATGTACTCTAGGTAACATCTCATACGGCGATTTTTTTAAAAGTCTCGCTAACGGTTTGTGGTTTGTTTAGATTTGGAACTGTTTAAAATAAAAAAATATCATGAAAACGTTCACATCCGTATGCCAATGCTGAAAGTTCTTTTTCCAAATGGTTCTAGCGTTGTTGAGTTGGCGTGAGAGAAACTGAAGCAAACTCAATTTGATGGCCCTCTTTCAGAATTACTGCGCCAATTTCATAGGGGGGTTGGCATCTACTGAAAGTGCAGTTTCTTTTCCGGGATCAAAATAACTTAAAATAGGCGAAGAAGTAACCAGGTGTTTGAGTCTATTAAAAGCTCTTTGTTCCGTTTCCGTTCACTGCCATTTCTTTCTTAAAAGGGTTATAACTTATTTTCACTTTACTTTATTAAATAATTAATTAATTAATGTTATTCCTGGGTTCTTTAATATTGTTTGATGAAACCAGTGAACTTAAGAAAGGATTTCCTTAAAATGATGAAACTCTACATCTTCCGACTATGCTAGGGGTCTATTCCTCGGATAGAGCTTATGAGGATTGGTCGTGTTTTTTTTTACAAAACATTATTTACTTACTGACTCAACTTATACCAAAATAGGAGTATTTTAAACACAGAGTTTCCCTAAAAGGGACTTGGGAGTCCTTAGAGAGAAATATTGTATTTACTGCCAAAGCAGGAGCTGTAAAGAAAATAGGATTAAATTAGCAAAAGAGGACACAAGAGGTGTACTCTTGTTACTTCATAAAAAGAGAAAAGCTCTAAATATCAATTATGTACACACTTTTATAGACATAAATATTAGACCTCAAATTTTAAAAGTGCTATCGGTGCTCCTTAGTCAAATGGGAGCTACAAATATTAATATATTGAAGGTATTTATGCCTCTTGCTCCTTGATTCAATTACCCTATTCTTGAACTCACTTATTCAAAATAAAATAATTACTTAAATGAAATAAATGATGGTTTTTTAATCAAATATTGTTTTCTCTATAATAAAAGATTGTACAAAATATATACATCAAAATTGTACTTCGATTTCTTCTACGGAGTTGTAGAACAATAAAAACAAACAAAACATCAAAACATGTTAAGCACTTCCTTTTTTGTTACAAAGCTATTTCAAATCAATGACCAAAATATCAGATCTGTTATTTGGTTTACAGCTGTATATGGAAATTTTAAAAATCTAATAATTTAACTTTTATATTTGCTTTAAGTTTAATAACACATAAATAAAAACTTTAATCAGAACTCAATTAGGGTGTTTAAGTTTATTCGTAATAATAACAGGTACAACCTTGGATTTAACTGTTATAAATACAAAACATCAAAAGTCTTTTATAGTTTGTTAAGCAAAATAAGAATCGTAGGTCATCACAATGTTATGCTTAATATATTGCCTTGTATCAATGTTGGCGAAATGCGGACTCATGTGAAAATAATAAAAAAGTTTTTGCTTATGTAACAGTGTTACTTTGTATATACCAGATGTGCTTACATACGGTGCCTCAACAAACAAATGACGTCGGTTGTCTACATGTTGTGACGTAGCCAACTGTACGTTTCTTGGACCCAATTATACGAACTTGCAGTGTATTTCTTTCTCGCAAAATAAAACAAACCAAATCCAATCTAACAGCTATCCAAAAAGCTTTGCTTCCTTCTTTTACGGCATTCCATTCGTTACAAAACAATTATGTTGACAGTAATTATTCACTTTATTACTTGCAAATACCGAAAATTAGTCAAGCAGTGAGGTTAATTTTATATACTAATTGAAATTAATATTAACAAGAAAATTTATCAGAGACTACCGATACTATTAGAATTTCTTGGAGTGTTTTATCATTTTGGGAAAAGAAAATTTAACAAACTCGGATATCTTGTTGTCGAAAAAATATTGAGCGTATAAACGCTATTTCATTATGTCATATTGGAAATAATTACTGGTAATTGAAGAACGTTCAGATTAATTCAAGAAAATTATGATTAAATTTAAGAGCGCTATAACAAATTTATTTAGTTTGTTTTAGAAATTAAATCTTTGTGCTTACCATTATTAAGAACACTTATTCAAGTGCATGTTGCACTTGAATTAAACGTTAAGGCGTAAGGCCACGCGCAAATTGCTGGCTAGAACACTCCACTTCTGCATCATGTGTCCTTATCAAATGCCCATGCCAGACTGATAGGTTGGTACTCTGCGCACAAGTATTTCAAAATCGTTTGACATTGAGGTATTTATTCAAACAGCCAACGCCTGTTGTTAGCAACCATACTAGCACTAGAGAATAATCTCTGCATTATGATTGGGCTACACGATCCCAATACGAATATTTATTTGAATGACGATATTTACTTGTTTAATTGAATATACAAAATGACGTATTTAACGAATAACTTTTAGGTGATTTGCAGTCGTCAAAAAAAATTGTTACAGGGTTTCACATGAAGGATTATACATAAATTTGTACACATAAGAATATTCTTTCTATTGCTAGGTGGTTTCATATCCCGAATGGCACAAGGTTTTTGTTGATCGACTTCAATCTTTTTATTGCTAATCATGTGGACCAAAAATTTTATCCTACTAATATAAAACTGGGATTTCTATTTTTAGGATTAATCTGGATTTTGAAATGTTTTAAGACATTTTCAAAATTTGTACTATTTTTTGCTAAAGTTTTTCCATATACTAGTATGTCGTAAAAATATGCAATTACCCTGAAGACCATGAATGGTATCGCATATGAATTTTTGAAACATCTCTGGAAAAGAGCTCAAACCATACGAGAGCCTAAGATACCGAAACCGCCCTAAAGGAATTCGTATGGTACACAACAGAGCGTTGTTTTCATAGTCCAAGGGAATTTGTAGAAACGCCGGTGACGCGTTTAGTAGAATAAAATATTAAACATCGGACAGTTTTGAGGACAAAATCTCTTTTATGGGAATTTGGAAAGTTTCCCGTTTGATATGTACATTTAACGCCTGAGTGACCATGCAAGTCCTAATGTCCCTATTACATTTTGGCGCAATAACGATAGGGTAACCCAATCGGTTGGCTTTATTACCGCAATAATAATATTTTCCGCTACTATTCAATCCCTTTTCTTTGACCTCATCTTTAAGCGTTACGGGATTTTATTTAGTATTTTTGTAGGGTTACCTTGTAAGTTTTTAACACCTTCCCGATACCCGAGAAAACTGCACTATACTTTGAAACAATTGGATAGACGTCAATTGAATCAGAGCAACACGTAACCTTAGAAAACATTGGACATCATTCCTAGTTCACTTGCTGAAACAAGTCCTAGAATGGAAGCATTTTGCACGTACCGTAATACGTTCAATAAGAGTTCTTTATTTACGTTTTTAAATTTACCACCAAGATTTATTTCGCCGATAGCATCTAACGCGTGAACCGAATAATGACGGTTTGGTATTGGTGTTCATGATTCTAGATGTATTTATATCTTTTTGTTCACTTGGCTATCCGTATCTATTTTGAAGTTTACTTTCCGGTCTTCGACCATAATTTTTTCAAACCATTCAATCGTATTTACCGATTTTTGTGAATCTACTGTAGAAATAGTCCGCACCATGTTAAGGTCCATGATCTGCTTAATATTACACAAAACTTTCGTGCAACTGCAATTAGGATCATCTTCGCCACCTGAGTCAGTATTAGATTCAATAATTACATAAGCATCTTTGTTTCGGCGGTACTTACGGTAATGACCTTTCTTGTGACATTTACTACAATATCTGCTAGAATTGTCATGTTTATCTGTTCTGTTTTTAAAAATAGTAGGCGTCAGTTAGTCTGTCTGTAAAACACATTATAACTGAGTGTCCATCCGTGCATGATCAAACAGAAATGGCTAATTTAGAGAGCCTTAAAAAACAGCGTAGTGCAATGCGTGCCCAATTTACTAAATCTGTTACCAGTTTGGATGTGGCATTGGCCCAGAATGCAGATTTAATAAATATTAAAGAATTGTTGTGTAAGCTGGAGGATAGGTCTACGGTAATGTTTAAAGTTGATGAACAAATTACGGCAGTTATGAGCGCCGATAAAAATTTGTCAGAGGAAAAGTTCCTCGAAGAAATGGAGTCTCAGTGTAAATATAGAGACATTCTGATAGCAAAGCAACATCTTGTTCAGGTACGTGCAGCTGCACCGCAAAATGGTTGCAGAAATGTAGAACGAAAATTTAAACTCCCGAATTTAGAAATAAAAAGGTTTGATTCTGATGTTAAGTCATGGTTAGGTTTTTGGGGGCAATTCTCTAAAATTCATAAAAACCCTACCATACCTGACGTCGATAAATTTCAATATTTACTTCAATCAACTGAGCCTGGTTTGAAGGCACGGGAGATTTGCGAAAGTTTCCCTGCTACTACAGCGGAAAGTTATCCCTTGCTTGTTGAGCAGTTAAAAAACAGGTTTGGACGTCACGATGTCTTAGTTGAGGTGTATGTGCGTGAATTGTTACGGCTTGTTACCAACGCAATACACCCGAAGAAAAAAACTTCCTTGACCGTTTTGTACGACCGATTAGAGTCGCAGTTGCGTGCGCTGAAAACGTTAGGAATCACTACCGACAAGTATTCTATATTGTTAAATCCTCTAGTGGAATCTTGCCTCCCTGAAGAGGTCTTGCGAAATTGGGAGAGGAAACATACAACGGGAAAAGGTCATGATGTCTCTAATCGCTTAAACGATCTCATGGAATTTTTGCGGGAAGGGGTTGCCGGGGAAGAGCGTGTTTTGTTAGCAAGAAGTAGCTTTCAACCAGTTGAGAAACCCATTAATAAAGTCAAACGTGGTAGAACTAAAGATGTGTCCACAGCCCTAGATTTGTTATCGTTAGACGAGTCGACGAAAAGGAAGTGTTTGCATTTTTTGTGGTAAGCAACATTTAAGCCATGATTGTTTTAAGGCACATTCTTTGACGCTAGAAGACAAAAAGAAAATCATCAGTGAAAAGAAATTATGTTTTCAGTGTTTAAAATCTGGTCATTTTTCAAAAAGATGCCGAGCTAATGTCAGATGTCCATTATGTAAGGCTCGTCATTATAATGTCTTGTGCCCAGAGTTAACGCCTAGCCGATCTCTTATATCGGAGGACAAAAAACTAGTAGTATCAGATACAACTAATGCTAGCACGTCAAGTGTAATGGCGGTTCAGAATAGTAAACATGTGTTGCTTCAAACTGTCATCGTTAAATTAGTAGGTTGTGGCCACAAGCGTAATATTCGAGCGGTGATTGATACAGGTTCACAAAATACGTACATTTTGGAGAAGACCGCAAGGTCTGTTGGCTTGCGCCCTATTGGTAAAGAACACCTAAGTAATATTGTGCTTGGCGCTGTTGCCTCGGAACCCAAAGCTCATAATCGTTATACAGTTACCGTTTCTTCGCTTAACGAATCTTTTCGATATTCATTTGAGGCCCTTGATCAACCGTTAATATGTGGTGCGGTTCCACGGTTACGGAACGAAACACTTTTGAATGAGCTTCGCAGGCATAATATCAGTCTTTCAGATGTTGGGGAGCACTGCCCGGAAATTGAGTTGTTGATTGGGGCAGATGTTGCTGGTAATCTTTTAACCGGAAGAATTCTTGAATTAGAGAGTGGATCAATCGCTGTTGAAACGAAGCTAGGTTGGACCCTTATGGGCAAAGTGCCTGATGTTAACCCACTTAAAAATGCAGCTTTAATGGTGGTTTCACTGTATGTTAACAGTGCAACCATCACAGATTTGTGGGATTTGGATACTATAGGCATTCGTGATCCTGTAGATAAGAAAACAAAGGTTGAAGTGCAGAAAAGTGTATTAGTCCATTTTAGCAAGACTGTATCTAGAGATTTAAAGGGACGTTACGAGGTACGTATGTCATGGATAGATCATTTGGTTTTACCTAGCAATAAGGCTATAGCAGAAAAACGGTTAATTACTATGTCCAAGAGACTTAAAGATAGGGACATGTTTCAACCCTATAATCAAATATTTGATGAATGGGAAGCTGAAGAAATTATTGAAAAGGTTCCCGCTGGAGAAATTGTGAGTTCTCTGCACTATTTGCCAAATAGAGCGGTGATTAAAACTAGTAGTGAGACTACTAAGATTAGGCCAGTATTCGATGCCTCATCCCACGAGAAGAGTGCACCTTCTCTTAATGACTGTCTTGAGCAAGGACTTAATCTGATAGTGCTTATACCAGAATTGTTACTTAGGTTTAGGTTTGGTGTTACAGCAGACATTAGAAAAGCTTTTCTGCATATTAGCCTGGCACGTGAAGATCGTGATTTTGTTAGATTCCTGTGGTGTGAAAATTCCCAAATGGACAAAATGGTGGAGTACCGACACAAGCGTGTTGTATTCGGTGTGACATGCAGCCCTTTTCTACGTGGAGCGTGTATTGGTAACCATTTAAATTCAGTTTCTAGCGAGTTCGCTAAAACCGCCTCTCT
Organism: Platerodrilus igneus; assembly: GCA_036346225.1. Lineage (NCBI taxonomy): Eukaryota > Metazoa > Arthropoda > Insecta > Coleoptera > Lycidae > Platerodrilus > Platerodrilus igneus. Next base: position 130,611 of record JARFIW010000042.1, on the reverse strand, counting down.
GTTGAAATCTACATTTTATGTGGACAATTGTGTGACTAGTTTTGGAACGGCAAGCGAGTTAAATAGGTTTATTTGTGAAACCTCTCAAATTATGATGGGTGCTAAATTTGAGTTACGGGGTGGGGGCATACACGTGTCTCAACTAATACTACTGTCAACGTTATAGACGTTCCTTCTGTTAATTTGCTAGGTTTCAAATGGGACAAAATTGAAGACTCGCTATGTTGTACAGTGAATGAAGACATCCAAGATATAACTTCCGTCACTAAGCATGCCATGTTGTCGATCAGTCATAAATTGTACGACCCTATAGGATTCACTTGTCCACTTACACTGATACCAAAATTGTTATTGAAAGATACCATTATTCAAACCCTATATTTAGTTTTGAAGTTAGATTACACTTGTAGCACGTTAATTTTGCATTTAAACCTAATGTAGTACCTTCGGGTAGAGCATTGGGGACGTGGCCGCAGGCATAGCGACCCTTATTCAAATTATAATGGAAGCACATATTTTGTCGTATATCTAAAGGTGCATCATCCAGTAAGTCTGTTAAACGATTTTGCAACAATTGTAGATAAATGTCGGCTGTTAAACTATCATCTAACACATTCGGGTCAAGGAGTTGATTCTTGGTCATTCCGCGCCATACATTAATTCTAAACCTATGCTGAAAGTTACTTTCAACCGTGGCATGGGGATTCTTATCTGACCATCGATGTTCATTATGATGATTGTTAACTTCAATTGAGCTTCATTCTGTCGCTAATTCATTGTCCAACAAAATAATTACTCTCGTTTTGTTAATTTCCTACTACATATATATAAATCATATAGATTTAAAATCCACATGTACATAAATATATATCTTTAAAAAAAGCTCAACTTATTTCACGGTTTAGTTCAACTTTTAAAAGCTTAAAGACGTCCAAGAACATCAGTACTAAATTTGTTCTAAGACAACAGCTCCCTCAAAACAACACAAAATCCAAAATATTCGTAAGGCGAACTCTCAAGTTCCTAACCCATTTTCCAGGTCATTATGACAAAAAATTCACGTACACGTGATTGAAATGTACTGCACTTGCAAGCGTAGTTCAAAAAATTAGGCAACGCGCCGCGCGTTTCTTCCTGCGGCAAAATCTATGTTCACATCTGAAGGATGCGTTACTTTCAACTTAATTAGCTTTTTGGCTTACTCATTATATAACATTTCTCCCTGCTTGTAATTCATGCCATCGGTAGTCACAATTCCATTCACACAATGTAACATTTTTAATCTATGCTGAATTCAAGGTTACGGTACGACAACTGTCTATTTATAATTTATCTTTCTATGGGAAGCGCGTACAAAACGATTTGTTTTTAATGGCGATTTTAAAATGTTATCGTATAGGATTACTACGTTTACAAGGTATTAAAAAGGAATAATATTATGCTTTATTATCCGAATTACTTTAATGGAAACAAAATTTTAAAATGTCATGCTTAATTAACATCTATCATTTGTAAAATCTTAATATACAAGATGCGTCCACATTTATTCTGTCCCTCCAAAATTAAATGCTTCTTTTTCTATATGGTGTATGTTTCAAGCAACGAGAACACGTTACACAGTTGGTACCCCTGGGCTACATATTGTAAATAGAGAAATACTTTGAAACGGCTAAACATTATTAGTATCTCACAGCTAAGTTTTGATAATGTAGCTATCAATAGTTGATATGACACAATATAGAATGTTTGATTGCCTACTGGTGCCTTATTGATGGAAAAATTTATATACGTTGCTACATGGTCCATATATTAAAATAAATTCAACTTGTTATACAAATCGCATGATGGCCGAAACATTTTGAAAATGACTAAAAATAATTAATACGCCATTTCCTTGGTCTCTTTATGTATAGCTGCACCTTGCATGCAAACAAAAAACGTTACGCCTATTCAAACAATTATCCTTATTATCCTATTTTTGTTCTGGTGTTATTTTTACAAACACAAAGGACGTGATTACCAAAAGATATTGTTCATTTCTTCAATAGGGTTCCATTAATAATATACATTATTTCTTTTGTTCTTAACTTAAATTACACTCCATGATAATCGTTAGTTTTTCTAGTTTTTTGGTATCTTCTCGGCTTTCACGTATCGGCGAAAGGACTTCAGTAAAATGATCAACCAAACTGCCCAAATCATCAAACCGGATGTTTGTCCATACGTTCTACAAAAAAAACTAAATGGTATATTACTGAACAATAGAAGATTTCAAATCCTTTTCTTAGCCAGTATTGGAATATCGGTTTTTGCATTCTTTTGGGCGTGCTTTAATCGACAAGATCTTCTGTTAGGAGTGTGGAATCTGGAAGATCACAAAGCACTGTTTACTGTAGTTCTGGTTGCACAGTCAGTGATGGTACTTATTCAACTCCAATTTATATTTGCCTACGACTGCATTTTTATGACATGCTGCATTGAAATGATAGTGCAATTTAAAATTTTAGGCTACAATCTGAAGGAACTAGACGTTTCTCCTAGTTGTACAATACCCCAACTGGAATATTATAAAAAATTAAAAGTTTATATTAAGGATCACATATTTATTTTGAAGTGGGTAAGAATCTTGTATGGCTTGATTTCCATTAGGTTTATAAAACTGCTGCAGAAGGTATATACCACCGGATTACTAGCAACTTTTGCAACCTTGGTACCATTAATTTGTGTTCAGATGTACGCAACTCTAGAGAGGTAAGTTAAATTTTTCGAAACTTGCAGTAATCAATAACTGATTCACTTCATTAAATTTTCAAACAACTGCAAAATATTTTGAACAAAGCAATATGACATGGGTTTAAAGTAAAGGACAAATGCTTTGTTTTGCATTTTTGTTTAAATCTATATGAATTCGTATTGAGAATTGAACCTGAAGAAGGTCACTTTATAACCTTAAAAAAAGAAAGTAAATCCAATCTAAATCAGGGTAGACAAATTCCTATGGGAAATCTGGAAGTAGATTATTCGATAAATATCAAAGTCTTATAAAACAAAAGTGAGCGAAGGAATACGTTTTAACAGCTGCCAAAGTTAGAGTGAGTAGGTGATTTTAGTCATATTTGACACACCACCCTCGTCCCTCCCTCTACCTCACGCATCCAACACCTTCCACCGCCCACCTACCACCTCATACCTGTCACCTCATACATTATTTTACTGTTATTGTTTTGGTCTTTAAAAAGAGGTATTTTTCTTTTTGGATGAATGCCCTACCTAATTTTTGAATGAAGGCATTTAAAAAAAACCTCTATATTAGGTGAATTGTTTTGCATAACATGTTGTCTTACATGAGTAATACAAGACGTAACAGATTCGGTTAAACACATTAAAAGCTGTAAAGTTTTTTTTAGAAAACAACAGGCAATTTATATTAAATACACGCCAAACCTTTGATATTTGCATAATAATTTAATACTTATTATTTATTAAACGATTTAAATTGATTGGTTACTAATTAAAGAGTGGTACCGGTTGTAGTCCCTACTCTTTACATTATCGGCGACACGACAGAACTTTGTCTTCAATCGTAAACAATGTAAGTTGAAAGTACATACGCCATTTTTACAAGGTGCTACGGAATAATGAATTTGGCATAGCGACCGTACAATTTATAATCCTACACTTTTGGTGGATCTCCGTACACTTTATTTACAGTGAAGATATTTATATAGAATTTTGGCTGGTGCATGAGTTTTCACTGGTAAACAGATATCTGGTCTGGATTGATAAAAATAAGCATATGGACTTTTAGCAAATTGGTTTTGCTATAATTCTAAGGAAGTTGAAAGTCGTGTTGTTCAGTAAACACGAATCGTAAGTTAACATATTAAATACATTTAACTAAATTTTATTCCTTTAGGGCTTTTTATTTTCGTTCTTATCTTCGCTGTTATTCTCGTTATTAGTTTTGTCATATCTGTTATGGGTAAATTTAGTTCATGCTGGACAGATGTTTAGGATTTCCAGCTGTTGCATTTGAAGAGTACAGTATCACACGTTGGTTATCATATGAGCGATTAAACCAGGAGAATTCAACTTTTAATTTAAATGGATGAATCATATTCAGTTATGAACATTACGGAATTTGATGGTTATTGGGCGTTATTCGTGCAGGGATTTTAATTTGGAAGGATTTCGTATTTTTATATCCTTTATAAATAGTAATCTGGAGGTAGTAAGTTATGCAAATACTTAGTTTTGCAGTTTTGTAAAGTCCGTTAATTTTATTTACAAAATTGAAAATAACATCAAGTTTATAGCTAAGATTTTGCACTATAACATTTATTTAAAGCGTCAAAGCTTTTCCTTTTGTAGAAGGTTTATATTGGAGAGTTGTTCCAAGATTGGGTTTGCTCTTAATATAATTTACTGGTTTCTGTGTACACAAAAAGCAGGTCACAAATAGCATTTTTTTGTAATGACTAATATCTACAAAAGCAAAGATAAAGGTAAATTTTTAATAAAAATTCTCCAAGATTTTACCTTGCGTGAATTATTGATTGGTATAAAGGGTTATTGATCCAATATATATACAGGGATTGATAGGACGGTTAGTAAGTTCTGAAACTGTTAAAAATTAAGAAGATAATATACACAGTGTTATTTTGAGCTTTAATAATTATTGCTACCTGAATACCTATGAGTCGTCGTTGCTAGGCATTTTTTTTTATGAGAGTGATTGAAGACGTCACTTTCAGTATTTTGAGCTTTAGGGTTTCCAGGCAGTCTTCTGGCACCCAAAATTATCTTAACACCAGTTATTGGCTTCAAGTTTGGTCTCCATGACCCACGACCCGGCCAAATCGAGTTAGCGGGGAAACCTTATCCTATTCCACCGTGTCTGGCGACTGCCTTTTCTCTGGGAGATCGGAACAGGGGTGGCAATTCTCAATAATATATGGAATATTGGAAATAAAATTGTTAAATTGGATTGTATCCAGTTTGAGAATGTAATACGGTGTACCTGTGGTTAACCGACAAACTATTTTATAATTTTGGAACGGGTTTACACATTCAGCAACAACTTTGTTGGTGGATTTTGTAATGGGGATAACTTTTCAAAAAGTAGTTTTTTATTTCCCTATTAAATTTTGTAGTTTAAATTTTTGTTGATATGCTAATAAGAATTTCCTTTCTTCAGCTTTTAAATTATGCTATTTGAATAGAGGTATAATCATATCACCTTCTAAATCGAGTTGGTTGTAAATATATGGCTTCCGCACTATTTACTGTTTGCAATGTAGTTTCAATAGCAATTCTAAGAGTGAAAATCCTATTTGTGTAAAAGTTTGAGAGTTTAGTGAAGTATTTAATGATATAATAAAATCATTTTGATTCATATATTGAGCTCTTTTGCTAGAACAAGTTTTCCTCAATAAATGATTAGCATTAATCTTTACTTTATCTTGTTTTTCATGTAACGATCTAGCTCTACTTGTAGATGCTTTAAGACTTGTCGACATGATCTGTAAAAAATGGAATAAAATTAGCAAAAAATAGCACGTATAAACCACATTATGTAAATAATTAACCGATATATTACGTTTTCGTGTATATGAAAAAGAAAGGTAATATAATGATTTTATTATTATGCTATATATGTCTAATAATTTGTAACAAGTATAAGATGTTTGGTTGCTGATCAAAGGTATAAACAATTTGCCATTTGATGTTACATATCCCGTTTTATCATCTCTGGGGACAAGGCACCAGGCTGGAAAAAGGGTTAGCTTGAGGTGATCCAGGAATCAACGACTCGGACCGCTTGTATCGCAAACAGTACTTTTTATTTTATATTTCAATGCTCCACCTGAAGGTACTACATTGGACAGGAAGCAAATATTTTTTACCTGAAAAAGTTTTGAATTTTGCCGAACCCTTGCTGTGCCATGCCCGATCGGGATCTTTAACGCACGTGTCAACAGACACCTCTCATCCGAACGAGGGCGTATTTTTGTGAAGCTCTCCTAACATTTTTCAAGTGAACCACGTCGAGATTGGAACCCGGGACATAAAAAAAATACAGCTTGAAAGTGTTTTATTTTATTGGTTGTTTCAAAACATTGGCTCTGCTTCGTGCGGCTGTAAAATACACGCTTGGTGTACCTGATGTCAGCGCCGGATAAAGGGGCGGGCAAGCCGGGCGGCTGCCTGGGGCGCCAAATTTTGAGGGGCGTTGGGCGCTGATATAAAAATAAAATATTTTTTTACATTCATAATTTTTTAGATTTTATAAATTAAAATTGATCATTTTTGATGAGACCCGATTTTTTTAGCAAGCAATAATAACATCAAATAAAAGTCGCAAGCTAATTATTTTATTATCGTCAACAGATAATCGATATTTTATAGGTGGTTATAAGATAGTTTAAGACGTGTTCTCGATGCCCAAAAGATGGCGCAATATGTTTCACACCAGACAAAATAATAAATTGGAAATATTACATTTGCCCCGGTAACCCAATTACCCCACCTGATCCTACGTACAAATATCAGCAAAATAATGAATAGTCAAAGTGATACTGGCGCCTGTCATACGCCTTAATTGTTAAATAATTTTGTTTCTCTGTAAAGTTTCCATTTACAACACTTGCTATGGTTTAAAGTAAAATATAGAAAAAGCTTTGTTACGTATTGGTTGTGGAACTAATTAATTTTCATTATTTTTACGTTACATAAATTTCGGTAAGGTTAGGTTAGGTAATAAATAATATAAATTAATAATTAAATTTATGGTAAGAAATCTTAATATTAATATAATTTCAGACTAAAAGGGCTGTTATAATGCCTCCAAAAAAATTGTAAGAGCATCAAAATCGTAAAAGAAAACAACGAGAAGAATAGTTAAAAAAGAAAAAAATTACTGGGATCTTTAAACCAGAAGAAACCCAGACCCAATTAACTGAAAACAATTCTTAATTATAATTGAGTCTGGATTCCTGCAAGACTTCTGCATCTAGTTTTGAACAAATACCCTCAAATCTAAACAATCAACAACCGAAAACAGATCTCAAACTGACTACTGTTAGCGATCAAAATTTTAACGAATATTTAAAATATAATTATCCGGGTTCTTGGCCACTTGAAATAAATTCTTCGTACAGAGATCATATCCTTGCATTTGATTTTTCGATAACAAAAGAATTTGATTCTAATTCTACGTATCCACGAGATTCGAATAATCGTAATTTTAATAAAACAATGTATTATAAGATAACTTCAAATGGAAGACGTTTTCTACGTTCATGGTTGATATCTTATTCAAGAAGTGAAAATAAAATATTCTGTATTTGTTGTAAATTATTTTACACAGATATAGTCAAGTCGGCCTTAGCAACAACAGGTAATTTTAACTGGAAACATTTAAGTGAGTATTTAAAACAGCATGAAAATTCTACTGAACATTTAAATAATTTTAATAAATGGTCTACGGCACGGAAACGATTTCGAACTTCAACAGTAATTGATAAAAATATTCAATCAGTTATTGCTAAAGAACGGGAACACTGGAACAATGTATTAGAAAGACTAATGAATATTGTGTTATATTTAGCAGAACACAATTTGGCTCTTCGTGGTTCATCCGATCAATTTTTCACTAAAAATAATGGAAATTTCTTGGGATTGGCTGAACTTGTTAGTAAATATGACGTTTCTTTGCAGGAACATGTTTGTCGAATAATATCAAATGAAACATTACTTACTTATTACAGTAAAACAATACAAAATCAGATAATCACGTTATTGGCATCTTCTGTTCATGATATACCCGTAAAGCGAAATATTTTAGTATTATTTTAGATTGTACTCCTGATATTAGTCATAAGAACTGCTTTCATTTACGTTACGTTTTGTTGATATTAGTGACAGCGACTTCAAAATCAAGGAGCATTTTATTAGCTGCTAAGAAATTGAAGAATCAATAGGCCACTCATTATATGGGATAATAAAATAATTAATGAACGATTTTCAATTTAACTTAAATAATTGTAGAGGCCAAGGATATGACAACGGTTCTAACATGAAGGGAAAAATAAAGGTGTTCAAGTTCCTATTTATAAATAATATTTTCGTGCTTTTTTTACTTCTATTACTTTGACGTTTCTCATTTTATTGTCATTGTTTAGTTTTGTAGTAAATCGTTTATGCTTTATATTTGCTAAATAAAATAGTTTTTTTCAGAACTAAAACACTTTATACATTGCAAGTTTCGAGTATTTAACATTTAGAATGCTTAAACATTTGGATTCGCGCGCACAAGAAATGGTTACTCTGATCAGGAAATACACATAAAATAACTTAACTATAAGAATGCAGCATTTATTTGAATTATGACGTCATCCCATATTTAACGTGAATAGGGTATACTTCTCTACATTCATGTTCTAATTATATTGCCGCTGTTTGCTCTATGTATAAGCTTATTACTATCTGTCTATCCCTAAAACTCATTCCAATCTTTTTGAGTATTTCAAACATTTTTTTCCATTTTACATTGTCGAATGCTTTTTACAGATTTGCAAACCCTATATACACGCTTTCCCCCTCTTCTGTTGTTTCTTCATTATCACCATCAGAGCTACAATAGCCTCCTGTGTTCCCCTGTTTCGCCTAAACCCAAATTGATCTTCTCCTAATATTTCTTCAGCTCGTATTTTCATTCGTCTTTGTATAAATTTAGTATTTTTGACACGTGTGCTGTCAAACTTATTATTCGAAAATTTTCACATCTATCTCGGCCCTCTTTTTTGGTACAGTGACTATGATGTTACATTTGAAATCTCGCCTATCTCATACATATAGTTTACAACTTGGAAGAGACGTCCTGTTACTGCTTGTCGAGCGACTTTTAGAGTTTCTGCTTGCACCTTATCTGTACCCAGTACCTTACCATTTTTCAGGCCTTTTAATGCTAATTCAAACTCATTTCTCGTTTTCAATATCTGATTCCTGTTCTAGTGCTGTTATAGTAGAACCGCGAAAGAAGTCCTCTACGTCATAGGTGTCTCACTCAATTCAAAACATACGTTTAAGGTTATTTAAAGGCTTAACTAATGTATATGATAAAGATAGTAATATGATTTGTATGTGTTTTAAATAAAGACATACGTGAACACATTCATCTGGGAAAATGACAGAGAAGATTATGTGTCCGTATGTTTTGAACTATAAATAGTTAACAGGTTAACTCTTGGTAAAATTATGCCTTTTTTTAAAATGGAATATCTTTCGTAGTTTTTTTATAAATGGAATATACTTTTAAAGTTTTAAAAGAATTAATGAAAATTAAGTGTTTGGTGTGATGCTACATTGACTTACAATTTTCAACTTAATTCGTACGAATACAAGTGATGACGCAGACGACTTCTTTCATGGTTTCGAATATAGTTCCTTTTCTGCTAGAAATTCTCTACACATTCTTGCCATCTAACCACTTTCTCTGCATTTTCTATAATGACGTTTCTTTCCGCTTTCCTTATATTTTTGCTATATGGTTTTATATCCCTAAAATTCATTCTAATAAGTTTGTATGCTTCGTCTGTCTTTCCCATTTTCATCTTAGTTTGTATCTCTTTGTACTTTTCATTAATCCATTGATCATTAGCTTTCCTGCATTTGCAAATAATTTTCCATTTTATGGCATCGTATTCTGTTTTCTTGTTTCGTCTGATCTATTTTTGTATTTTTGTCTTTCTTCTATTAACTTTAGGATATCCTTTGTTATCCATGGTTTCTTATTTTCTTTTTGTGTATACCCCAGAATATCTCTGGCTGCCATGTCTAAGCTGGGTTTAATGTTATTCTATTCTGTTTCAACTTTCTTGGTATCAGAAATTTTCCTGATATCTTTCAGCAATTCATTTAACTTTTTTTCAAATTTTTCGCGAATATCTTTATCTTCTAGTTTCTCAAAGTCAAAGTGTATTTTACGGTTTCTTATTTTTTCAAATTAATAAATTTAAGCTCGGCCTTCATAATTACGATGTTGTTGTCAGTGTCTATATTTATATTTATGTTTATGTTTATGTTTACGTTTACGTTTACGTTTACGTTTACGTTTACGTTTACGTTTACGTTTACGTTTACGTTTACGTTTACGTTTACGTTTACGTTTACGTTTACGTTTACGTTTACCTTTATCTTTATCTTTATCTTTATCTTTATCTTTATCTTTATCTTTATCTTTATCTTTATCTTTATCTTTATCTTTATCTTTATCTTTATCTTTATCTTTATCTTTATCTTTATCTTTATCTTTATCTTTATCTTTATCTTTATCTTTATCTTTATCTTTATCTTTATCTTTATCTTTATCTTTATCTTTATCTTTATCTTTATCTTTATCTTTATCTTTATCTTTATCTTTATCTTTATCTTTATCTTTATCTTTATCTTTATCTTTATCTTTATCTTTATCTTTATCTTTATCTTTATCTTTATCTTTATCTTTATCTTTATCTTTATCTTTATCTTTATCTTTATCTTTATCTTTATCTTTATCTTTATCTTTATCTTTATCTTTATCTTTATCTTTATCTTTATCTTTATCTTTATCTTTATCTTTATCTTTATCTTTATCTTTATCTTTATCTTTATCTTTATCTTTATCTTTATCTTTATCTTTATCTTTATCTTTATCTTTATCTTTATCTTTATCTTTATCTTTATCTTTATCTTTATCTTTATCTTTATCTTTATCTTTATCTTTATCTTTATCTTTATCTTTATCTTTATCTTTATCTTTATCTTTATCTTTATCTTTATCTTCTTATCTTTATCTTTATCTTTTCTTATCTTTATCTTTATCTTTACTTTATCTTTATCTTTATCTTTATCTTTATCTTTATCTTTATCTTTATCTTTATCTTTATCTTTATCTTTATCTTTATCTTTATCTTTATCTTTATCTTTATCTTTATCTTTATCTTTATCTTTATCTTTATCTTTATCTTTATCTTTATCTTTATCTTTATCTTTATCTTTATCTTTATCTTTATCTTTATCTTTATCTTTATCTTTATCTTTATCTTTATCTTTATCTTTATCTTTATCTTTATCTTTATCTTTATCTTTATCTTTATCTTTATCTTTATCTTTATCTTTATCTTTATCTTTATCTTTATCTTTATCTTTATCTTTATCTTTATCTTTATCTTTATCTTTATCTTTATCTTTATCTTTATCTTTATCTTTATCTTTATCTTTATCTTTATCTTTATCTTTATCTTTATCTTTATCTTTATCTTTATCTTTATCTTTATCTTTATCTTTATCTTTATCTTTATCTTTATCTTTATCTTTATCTTTATCTTTATCTTTATCTTTATCTTTATCTTTATCTTTATCTTTATCTTTATCTTTATCTTTATCTTTATCTTTATCTTTATCTTTATCTTTATCTTTATCTTTATCTTTATCTTTATCTTTATCTTTATCTTTATCTTTATCTTTATCTTTATCTTTATCTTTATCTTTATCTTTATCTTTATCTTTATCTTTATCTTTATCTTTATCTTTATCTTTATCTTTATCTTTATCTTTATCTTTATCTTTATCTTTATCTTTATCTTTATCTTTATCTTTATCTTTATCTTTATCTTTATCTTTATCTTTATCTTTATCTTTATCTTTATCTTTATCTTTATCTTTATCTTTATCTTTATCTTTATCTTTATCTTTATCTTTATCTTTATCTTTATCTTTATCTTTATCTTTATCTTTATCTTTATCTTTATCTTTATCTTTATCTTTATCTTTATCTTTATCTTTATCTTTATCTTTATCTTTATCTTTATCTTTATCTTTATCTTTATCTTTATCTTTATCTTTATCTTTATCTTTATCTTTATCTTTATCTTTATCTTTATCTTTATCTTTATCTTTATCTTTATCTTTATCTTTATCTTTATCTTTATCTTTATCTTTATCTTTATCTTTATCTTTATCTTTATCTTTATCTTTATCTTTATCTTTATCTTTATCTTTATCTTTATCTTTATCTTTATCTTTATCTTTATCTTTATCTTTTCTTTTCTTTATCTTTATCTTTATCTTTATCTTTATCTTTATCTTTATCTTTATCTTTATCTTTATCTTTATCTTTATCTTTATCTTTATCTTTATCTTTATCTTTATCTTTATCTTTATCTTATCTTTATGTTTATGTTTATGTTTATGTTTATGTTTATGTTTATGTTTATGTTTATGTTTTTATGATCTATATCTATATCTTATATCTATATCTATTATCTATTCTATGTCTATTCTATGTCTATGTCTATGTCTATGTCTATTCTATGTCTATGTCTTATGTCTATGTCTATGTCTATGTCTATATGTCTATGTCTATGTCTATGTCTATTCTATTCTATTCTATGTCTATGTCTATTCTATGTCTATGTCTATGTTATTCTATGTCTATGTCTATGTCTATGTCTATGTCTATGTCTATTCTATGTCTATGTTATTCTATATCTATGTCTATGTCTATGTCTATTCTATGTCATATCTATATCTATATCTATATCTATATCTATATCTATCATATCTATATCTATATCTATATCTATATCTATATCTATCATTCTAATCTATATCTATATCTTTCTATATCTATATCTATATCTATATTCTATATCTATATCTATATCTATATCTATATCTATATCATCATATCTATATCTATATCTATATCTATATCTATATCTATTCATATCTATATCTATATCTATATCTATATCTATATCTATATCTATATCTATATCTATATCTATCTATATCTATATCTATATCTATATCTATATCTATATCTATATCTATATCTATATCTATATCTATATCTATATCTATATCTATATCTATATCTATATCTATATCTATATCTATATCTATATCTATATCTATATCTATATCTATATCTATATCTATATCTATATCTATATCTATATCTATATCTATATCTATATCTATATCTATCTATATCTATATCTATATCTATATCTATATCTATATCTATATCATATCTATATCTATATCTATATATCTATATCTATATTCTATATCTATATCTATATCTATATCTATATCTATATCTATATCTATATCTATATCTATATTTATATTTATATACAGTGTGTCCAAATTTCGAGTCTCTACATTGTGATTTCAGTTATTATAAGAGATAGAAATTGGGTTAAATGGGGAAAGATTTGGAGGGATCCAGACCAGTTTTGTATCCGTTTACAAAATTGGTGTAAGTTGTCTGGTTTTGGAGATATTCGAAGAAAACTAAAAATGGCGGATTTTGTTTTTTGAATATAAAACATGAATCATAAGTCGCACCATCACAAGACTTGCACATTATTAAGACACTTTTCTAAAAGGAGTATTTTAGCATAAACAGAATCATTCGACTGTCTTTTGTTTTCGAGGAAACACCCACAACTTTTGAATATTAGGTGAATGTTATGCGCCTTAAAATTACCTTTTCAACGATATGCCACATGTCTATAAAAAAATGCAAAACTATCCTAAATTTTAAAAATAATTAAATTTGTATGTTCTATAACGTTTGGTCATCCAACAGGACAAAAATTTGATTTCTACTTTATGAAAAGTACAATACACATTTTATAATGTACACAAACAGCATTTGTCAGAAATTATTAATTATCGTGGTACTAGAGTTAAAATGATATCGTTTTATAATAGTAGGCGGTGGTATGTGACAAAACCAAACAATTGAATTACAGTTATATGTCAAACAAATTCTAAAATTTAGATAAACTTGTGTGTGTTGTAAGTTTTGGTGCCGGTGGTGCTGCATTTTTAATTTAAAAAATGGCACATGTCTACAAGTTTTCGAATGAGGAAAGGTTTGATATGCTAAATACTTATTTACAATCGTTTCGAACGCTGATACGGCATCCGCCAGATATTTGGAATTGTATCCAGAAAGACGACAACCGCATAAAACATACTTCAGAAAATTGTAATGAATTTACTGAATTATGGTGCTTTTGAACAGACTAGGGAACAATACGACTTAAACAATAGGAAACGTGTTCTAAGCATTACTGAGGCGGTAACACGAAATCCATCCACATCCGTAAGATCTGTAAGCCGTGAACTTAATATTCCAAAATCAACTGTTCATAATATTTTAAAAAGGAAAAGTTTCATCCTTATAAACCTACTATTGTCCAAGGCCTCAAAGAGAAGATTTCGCCAGACGAATGCGTTTTTGTAATTGGTACATCCAAAAATGCGAGGAAGAACCGCACTTTCCAGAATTGATAATATGGACAGACGAAACGCGGTTTACCAATTGCGGGGTGTTCAATAAACAAAACACGCATTACTGGAGCACTGAAAATCATCATCTGACGGCTCAACGCAAATTTCAAACGAGATATGGATTTAACGTTTGGTGTGGTATCTTAGGTAGTTAATTATGATATAAATATTTTAGTAAATTAACCAATGTAATTAATACTTTTATAGGTAATAATTTGATTGCACCCTTTTATTTTGTCAATAACCTCAATGGCGCTAGATATACGGAATTGTTAAGAGACCAAATAATTCCGGCTATTAGAGGACTTGTACCAAATGATGATGATTTTCGAAAACTATGGTTTCAGCAAGATGGTTGTCCAGCTCACAATTCCCGAGAAGTTAGCGTCCTTTTACCTGAACATTTTGCCCAAAATATTATATGCAATAGTGGACCAATTATGTGGCCGGCAAGATCACCAGATTTTACACCACTTGATTTTTATTTATGGGGTTTTGCTAAAAATGAGGTATATGAGTTTGAACCGCCTCATAATATAAACGAACTGCTGGAAAGAGTCCGTGACATTCTTAACTCTATAAATAGGCGCACGTTAAGCAGAGTTGTACGGAAAGTTTTAATTAATTGTCGAATGTGCCGTGATGCAAACGGACAGCATTTTCAGAATCTACGGGAAGGAATTTAGATGATAGTTTGCTGTTTCGGTCACATTTAATTTTGTTCCCTAAATTAGATAAGATAGGCTACAGTTTTATGTTTAAGTTAATTTTAAGATTTATATCCAATACTTTACGAGTTCTACTTAACAAAATGTATGTGGTACTACTACTACTACTACTGTTTGGAAAGTAGAAATCAAATTTTTGCCTTGTTGGGATTACCAAACGTTAAAGAACATACAAATTTAGTTATTTTTAAAATTTAGGATAGTTTTGCATTTTTTTATAGACATGTGGCATATTTTTGAAAAGGTAATTTTAAGGCTCATAATATTTACTTAATATTCAAAATGGCGGCCATAAGAAAAACAAAAGTTGTGGGCGTTTCCTCGAAAACAAAAGACAGTCGAAAGTTTTTTTTTATCCCAAAAAAACCCATTTAGAAAATTCAAAATGTAAGGGTTGGTCAATTTAATTTTTTTCAAAAAAAATTCCCTTTTTAATTTTTTGAAACCAAAACAGAAATTAACAAAATTTTTAAAATAAAAACTGTGGAAATTTAAAATTTTTTCCCTTTTTAAAAACTTTTAAAAAAATAAACAAATTTAAAATTTTAAAATTTGGAAAATTTTGTTTTATAAAAGGGAAAATATTTTGGGGTAATTTTAGATTTTTTTAACAAAAAACAATAAAAAAACAAAAAATGGGTTTAAAAGCATTATAGTTTCAAAATATTTAAAAATCTTAATAATTAATTTTAAATTCAAACTTTATTAATTTTTAAAAAAAATTTTTTAAATTTTTTCAAATTTCAAAAGAAATTTAACCAATTTTGTAGGTAAAATCCGGGATTTTCCAAATTTTCCCAAACCCTTTTTAAATTTTTTAAAAAACATTAAAAAATTTGACACACGTATAAAAGGAAAATACTAAACTTTTTAAAAGTTTCTTTAAATTTTTTAAACTTCAAATGGCTTTAGCATTATATGTTTCAATATTGTAGAATATTTTAATTATTTTAAATAAAAATTAAATTTTTAAAGTTTATTTTATTTGGATTTGTTTATTCACTATTTTTTAATTGAATAAAATTTTATTATTTTTAAAAAACCAAATTTTTGTTTTTGCCTTCAAAAACTTGACGCCCTTGCGGTGTTTATTTTCAAAGTTTTCATTTGGAATTAAAGCGTCGTTACATTCCTTTTCAACAAGAAATCAGTTTATTTTAAATAAAAAATTTTTACAACTTTTATTGGAATTTTGATTTTGTAAATAACTTTAACGAAATTTGAAAACTAAAAGGCCCAAAATGTTTTTAAAACAAATAAAGGTGTGATTTTGCTTAGTTTTAAAGGCCGAAGTGACCAAAGAGGTTAAACAAAGTACCTAAAAGTTTGTAATTTAACAATTGAAGTTATATTTTGTTCTATATGTATTTTTTATTATACAGAATTTTAAAGATATTTATTAATAAAAAATAAATGTTTAAAATTAATTTTTAAAAAGTGGGAAACAAAGTTAAAAGTTTTTTCATTAATTTTATGGTTCCATATTTTTATCGATTGGTTTATTATCTAATTCAGTTCTTCGTGCTACCCGTTCTCATTAATGATCAACGGTGCAACATCTCGTTGATCAAACTTAACTTCTCGATCTTAATGATTGTTTCGGTTTGTTGTACAAAATCTACCCATACTTGAGGTATTACTGTGTAAGATGTCAATTCACTGTTCCCTTGCCATGTTACATTGTGGTCCAATTTCCTTCAATATCAAAGCATTATTCGTCTTAATTTTATACCAATACCGTTTACAATCACAAGTTAGTTTTGATTTATGTAACATTTCCCTTTAGTATTATTAATTAATACACTATATACACCGATCTTTAGTCTTAATTTAATATTCTTTCTTTTGTATAAATAATATAAATAATTAAAATGTCCATAAAATAACATTGGTGTATATATAAATCTGTCATTTGGATAATTTTTTTTTTGTCCCTTTAAAATTTGGTTATCTTTAAACCAGAACAAAATTTTCGTTTGCCTTTATACTAGCGGTCTTTTGGACTCCGTCTTCCGATAAAGATGTCCTTTCTAAACTATAATGTCGTACCTAAATACGAGCAAATGCTTATGAAGAAAGCCACCTGAATAATTCAAAATATTAATGAAGGGTTATGGCATATTCCCTAATGTTCCTTTAAATATCTAATTATCTGTGCATTATTAACCTTGCATTAATTTTATACTAAATATTATTTTTATTAAAAGAATTTATTTACGTTTTATGTACCTTTTAAAATAAATTAAATGTCCGTTGATGAAACATATGGCTGTGGAACAAACAAGGATTGGCTCTTACAAATTAGAAGTTTGAGGTTAACAACCAAAATAATTAACGTTGGTGTTCGTCTCAACAAACCGCAAGAAGATCCTAAAGTTCTGAACAAGCCGTAAGCTCAAAGCTTAAGTATACGTTTCTTTCATATATCTTGAATACAGGTACGAGTTCATCTTATTTATTTTCGTGGCGGAACAATGTGCGAGCGTTACATTTTAAATCCCAATTATCTAAAAAATAATGTATGTAAAATATAGTCATAACTTTATTTATCGATTACCTTAACTAATTTAATATTATCTTTGCTTTCCTATATAACCTATTGAGTTGTAAACAGAAAAGCTTTCATGAAACTTTTTTTGTGCGTATTAAGGTTGTGTTCAATTTAAATGTTTAATTAAAATTTTCTTAACTAATGTTAAATAAAACAAAGCGTATTTGTGATTTCTTTTTACTTGGAACGTTTAACTAGAAATTGTGTCCAAGTACAATAATAAATTTATATTTTCTAATATCTTACCTGGCAGAGTTTGAAAAAAATTTTAGAATTCTGAGAATGTAGATAAATATACTACACTTAGTGATTTTTTCGTATCAAAATTTGGTTGTAAGAAAATAACGGTATACAGGGTGCCCTATTTCTTACACGTTGTATGGGAGCTCTATTATTTGTGACAATAGAGAAAAGGTTAAATAAGGAAATTAGTGCAGTTTTTAATGCCGAGTTCAGCCATAAAAAGATAATTAACATACAGGGTGTAGCGAAAGCGTTATACCAAAATAACAAAATTTTGATCTTTTTTGTTTTGCTTCGTTGTTCATTTATTGTGATAGATACAGTAAAACGTTGTAGATGTTTTTTACATTATTTTAAAAGGAGAATCAGATAAACTTATTTGTTTTTACATGGCTTTGGTCATTTTCGAGTAAATAAGTGAGGTTATGTTTTTTAAATGTAAACCATAATTGGCGGTAGTTCTGACAGAAAGGCCTTTTTTTCTCTTTTTAGTGATGTACTACATGTTATTAACTAAACGTCAATATATAAGTTGTATTAAGGTATTTTCTTTAGTCATATTCTAAGTTGCATCCCTATAACTTGTCTGGGTAAAATTTAACTTTGTTCTCTAAACCCTGAGATATAGTCTTTTGCAATCTACTGCAGTCACAAACGGTCGACGCTAGTCCCGCCAGAGTTTTATTTAGAGGAAGGGTGCAACAGTCGTTAATGCCTCATGCCACGTTGCCATACAGTTTTCTATAGATCTGGCATCTCTACCAATATGACGATGAAAATAATTTTTAGCAATGCCCCAAACGAGTTCAATTGGATTGAAAATACAAAGGTAAGGAGGCAGTCTTATTATCTATTGGCCATTCTGTTCTACGCTAAGAGATCAAATTTAAAAAATGTGGGTGGTTTGTTCCCACAATTTGGAGAAATGTGTTAGTTAGCTACAAAGTATACCGCATTTTTTACTTATATTGCAACCACATGTAACAGTTCACTTTTTAAAGATGCTACTTTAAATCTGATTTTATTTTTAATAAGCCGTTCTGCTATTTTACTTTTCTTCCACGAACTGATTGGTATTTTTTGTTCTGTAGTACTCTGATACGGAGCATTATTCAAGACAATTACAAATGGTGCTTCTAAATTCCTTAGTAGTTGATTTTCAAACCAACGTAGAAAATTACCCTCATTTATCTCGCCATAATATTCTTGATTTTTTTGTCGATGAACAAAAGACCAATTCACTACCATTAATAAAGCCATCTGCATTGCCTACACGCAACATTTTGTACCTAAAATGCAGAATTGCTTTGTACATTTACGGTATAAAATATAAATCTTGCTAGCTTTTTTCCATCGACTCTTGTACTGTATACCTCTTTTTTTAAATTGCTGTCTCGTCAAAAGCAGCGAAGAGAACCATTTAAAAAAATTCATATTTCATCCAAAAAACCAATTAGTACAAACTTTCCTGTTTAACTTGCATGTAAGTTTCCAGAAATAGCATCCTATTGACTATATCGGGCAATTCCATAAGCCTTCGTGTTGGATTGTCTTGTTTCCACTTAAAACTTATATTATGTATAAGTGTATTTAAGGATCGCACGCTACCTTTAAATAGACCAGCGTGTACAACCTTTTGCCTCAAGATATTTACAGGAATCTGCTCGTCTAAAATTATTTAAAGTAGTATAACTAAATTTCAAAATTAATAGAATTTACTTACAATTTTCATACATTCTATAAATTACATTACGAATACCACATTTAATAAATTCGTCTAATTCAGCAATTGGTTTTTGTGAACTGTTTTCTTGGAAGTGAAGGGTTTGTTGTCTTTAACTGTCTATGATAGCGCGGTTACCGTGGGCTGACTGATATTTAAAGCTGCTACACGCTAAAATAGAATCAATAAACTACATATTAAAGTAAATAATTAAATTACCTCACCACTGCCGTCAAATGAATAAATGGGATGCCGTTATCTCTTTTTCGTGCAAAAAGCGCTATCAAGTTAGCTACAAGTAGCTTCCTTCTACATTTTAAACGTAAACCGGACATGATTTATTTACCCAAACAAAAATAACGCTAGCCTATTCTGAAAAAAACAATTTCGAAAGCAAAAAAGAATAACACAAAATGCGGAATTATAAAGTACGCAAGATGTTAATAACAACAAACAAAGACAACGAAAATCTAACATTACCTATACAAGTAATAATTAAATGTCAACAGATGTCCTAAATGAAAGCGGCAAGATTGCAAAATTTGCCAAACTAAGAGGGAAACTTTTTTCTCGAATTAGAATAAGACAACAACATCATTCGTTGATGGTATAGGTGTAACGTCGTTTGTGACGAAAGTCGGCTTAGAAATTGCAGACTATATTTACTTATTAACAATCTTTTATTTTTATTATGTCATTTGAATAATGTATGTAACAATATTTTGTTTTCATAGATTGGAATTCGTTTATAATAAATATTTACAAGTTTTTCAGGTATGGGATTTGGGAAGGGTAGCTACCCTCATTACCTCCCCCTTGTATACATCCCTGTGTACATGTGATTAAAAACACATTTAGATGTCGTTAGTTTAATAACTCCAACATTTGACTTTCCTATGCTCCACCCGAAGACGATACATTGATCAGGAAGCGAATTTTTTTTACTCAGGAATTTTGGATTTTGCAAAATCCATGCTATTTCAAGCAAAACTCACACACGAGATCCACATTTTACCTCTTATCCAAACAAAGGCGTATTTTTGAGAAAAATGGTCGGTTAATATTGTTCAAGCGGTCTGTCTGAAATCGAACCGGGGACTTTGGGATCAGTAGCCATACGCGAATTTGTCTAATCCACGAGCCCGTCTGGTTTAATAAACCACAGAAAAAGAGCAGTAATATTGAACATCAGATAAACTTTGTTGCGTACATTGACGGAGCCTACAACAAAAGACCAAAAAGAAACAGTATTACCGTGCTCGATCAGCTAGTGGGCGGAGTATTGTATAGATAAACCCGTAAAAGAGAACCTGAAATAAAATAGAGAAAAACAATTATACACTCCCGTATTCATACTCAACGCAAAATATGCCACAAAGAAGAAACCTATAATATAAAAAAATATTTACAATAGCACATGAATACTCAAACAAAAATTAGCAATCCATACGTAAAAGTCACCCATATATACACAATGAACAGAAAACAGTTTTGAAATAGCGAGCTGTCGTTTTTAGGTATCTCCCCCTAAATTATTCAGCAACAAAAAAAAACCCAACGCAACCCTAAAAACCACAGCCCTAAATGATTATAACTATAAAATCAGTTGTGCCACATTGGCAGTACAATGTCTTAATCTTATAAAAATTTAGAACACAAAAAAACCCACGGTAAACCAACAGTTATAAATTACAATTATATACAAATTCCCCCAAAAACGAAATTAATAACTACTATCCCAATCTAACTAATGATCACCCCATGACACGCATAACGATCATCTTCCTACCATCATTAAATTTAGTCCACCAATAAAGCGGAAAGGTACTGATTCGACCAGTTTCGTGAGCCCATAGATATAAAATATGGAACAACCACTCACCCTCGTAATTGTTGCCGTCTTTACTAACGGGGCAAAGAATTTGTTTCGAAATAAAAAAGACATCTAAAGAAATCACTCCAAAAAAAACTAAAAAGAATTTTGATCCAGCTCGACGGACCAAGACGGACAAAACCAAAAGTGAAAAGGACATAGAAACGGAAAAGGAAAAGGCAACAATCACCGAGGACAAAGATGGAATGACCTCAGCACTGAGGAGTCGTCAACGGACAAATGTTTCGCCAGAGAAAAACAGGAAAGGTTATCAACCTCAAAAGAAGGAACGGAACGAGGAAGAAACCCAACAGTGCGAAACAAAATGACAAAAATATCACGCCTCAAGTAAACCAAAGGGACAACAAGGGAGAACAAGAAGAAGAGAGAAGGAACGATGGTAAGGAAACGATGTACTATCAACTGTGGTAGCCAAGAATCGTAGTAGACGAACCAAAGAAAAGAAATGCTAGTAGGCCCGAAAAGTCGACAAAGTCGCAATTTTCAAAGAAAAGGAGAAGCGCCTACGAAGCCCACCACAGGAGCGGAAGAAAGAAACACAAACGGTATAAGGACCGACAGCAAGGAAGAACAGCAAAAGGATAGGGAAAGGAAAGTGGAACGAAAGGAACGAGAAAAAAGATAAAAACCAAAGAGAATAACAACAACACCAAGTAAAAACCCAAAAAACTAAAAATCGTTTCAAAGAAAATAAAACAGAATTCCAGTGTAGTTAGGTGTGAGTAGGTGTGTGCGTGTGCCTGCGTGTGTGTAGGTGTATTATGTGTGTGTGTAGGAAGTGTGTGGGTAGGTGTTGTGCGTATATAAAGTGTGCGTGAGTGTATGTGTTGGACCGCTGTAGTCGCCTTTTGCGACAGGTAGGTCGTACCATAGGGCTATTCTATTCCCGGACCCACACGGGTGAAAGGAAAAACAAGAAGAGAACAAAAGGAAGGAGAACCAAACATAAATGCGTGGATGTGTGAAGTGTGTTCGTTTATGGAATGTGTGTATGTGTGTATAAAGTTTGTATGTGTATGTGTCGGACCGCTGTAGTCGCCTCTTACGACAGGCAGGTCGTACCGTGGGACTATTCTATTCCCGGATCCACACGAGTAAAGAAAAACAAGAAGACGAAAAAAACCTCCTAAAACAGGGAAGTAAACAAATCGTAGTATCCAAAAATCAAATCCGAGGAAGAGCAAAATCGGCATCAGAATCGGGGCCACGAGGACTAGGTATTGGGCTTACGCGTTTACGCCGCCAGAAAGAAAACAGAGCGAGATCGGGGACATTAGGATTGTCCGGATGGACAGGTTTCAGATCTTTAACATGCCAAATGGATTTTTGACCGGAAGAATCAGTAAGTTCATAGATCCAGCAAGATACGACTTTAGAAATGGGAAAGGACCAATGAATCTAGTAGCAAGTTTGGAGTTAAAATGACGTGAAGCGTCGGACAAAGCGAAAATACGGCGCCAAACGGAATCACCTAGTTGATAAGAGATAGGACGACGGCAGAGATTATAGTGGCTGTGAATTTTTCGATATCCGGCAGAAAGTTTTTTTGAGAACATGGGAACGGATATTCTTAAAGTGGTCAGGATATGGGGATGGATGTTCGGGATTAGGAATGTACATGTCGTTTATTTCGGACAACTGTCCAAAATAATTACCGGAAAGGATATGCTCACGACCAAATAGACCGAAAAACGGAGTGTAGCCTATGATTTCGTATTTGGAGGTGCGGATTGCACAAGAAATTTTTTGGAGGTTCACATCCCAATAACGTTGGTCGTCGCGTACATAAGAAGCAATCATGGTTTTGAGGACTATGTTAACACGTTCAGCAGGATTAGCTTGGGGGTGAGAGCAGGCGCTGAAAAAGATTTTGGAATGATAACGGGCACATAGGGAGTCAAGCTGATGCCTACGGAATTTGACACCGTTATCTATGATAAGGTATTGCGGGACGTCGAAAATAAGGAAGAATTGATCTTCGAGGACTCTGGTGACGAATTGTGCGGTGGCTGTACGTAAAGGAAAGAAAAGAGAAAACTTAGTAAAATAATCAGCCACTACAAAAATATAAGAGTGACCACGAGTGGACCGAGGAAGAGGACCTGCTAGGTCACAGGAAAGAACTTGCCAGGGATAGGATGGTTTGGCCCTAAGAGCGAACAAACCAGGAAGGAGTAACTGTTCAACTTTGTGAGCAGCAGAAGTCGAACAACGTCGGATGTAACGAGCGACGTCAGCTCTGAGACAGGGCCAGTAATATTTTTAAAGGAGACGAGCAGAAGTTTTGGTCACGCCACAATAACCGGAAATAGAAAGATCGTGATGGAGCAATATCAGATTTTTACGCTGTTCAGAAGGTACGACGATCTTCCAATCGTCCAGAGAATCGGCAGCGATGAAAGTTTTGTGACGACGAAAGAGGACATTGTCCACCACGGACCAGCAAGGAAAACGTATAACGGCGTTAGAAACTTTTCGAAGCATGGCGTTGTTCCAGGGATCCGGAGTAGAAAGGGAAACTTCGACAGAGGTGACTGTGGAAATAGAAATTAGTTCAAGGAACAGAACAGCATGATCTTTGTCCTTACGGTGAATAGTAGCAAAGCCATATTGCTGGAGGTAGAGGGACCAACGGGCTAAGCGACCGGAAGGACTTTAGAGTTTATTGAGCCAAAGGAGGGAATGATGATCAGTGATAACCGAAAAATGGGAACCCTCGACGTAAGGGCAAAACTTTTTAATCGCCCACATTACCGCCAGACACTCCTTCTCAGTAACTCAGTAGTTGCGCTCAGGCATGGTGAGTGGCCGACTGATATAGCTTACGACCTTCTCGCCGTCGGGATGGGGTTGGCTAATGATGGCACCCAAACCGAAGTGAGAGGCGCCAGTTTGGATGGTGAAGGGTAAGGTAAAGTTAGGACAGGAAAGGATGGGGGCAGAACATAGGTGTTGTTTAAGGGAAAGGTAGGCAGATTGACAATCGGGGGTCCAAGAGAAAGGGGTGTTTTACGGGTCAGGTAAGAAAGCGGAGCTGTGAGGGTGGCAAAATTCGGGATGAAACGACGGGACCAACTGGTTATGCCAATCAGTAGACGGACTGTGGTAACAGTGGAGGGAGGAGGGATCTTAAGGATTGCAGAAACTTTATCGGAGTCAACAAGAAGACCATCACATCCCGGTTAACGATGTAACCAAGATATCGGAGCTTAGGAAGGCAGAAATAACACTTGTCTTGACGAAGAGTAAGGCCAGCACGTAAGAGACTAGAAAAGACTAGGTCAAGAATTCGGAGGTGTTCTTCGAATGAAGGAGTGGCAATGATTATATCATCTAGGTACGCGAAGCAGAATGGTTCCAGGTCAGAACCGATGACCTGATCGATAAGACGTTGATAGGTGGCAGGAGAATTATGGAGGCCGAAGAGTATGCGACAGAATTGGAACAAACCTTGATGAGGGACGGTGAAAGCAGTGATAGGTTTGGATTCGGAAGATAGAGGGATTTGCCAATAAGCGGAACGGATATCCAGTGAGAAGAGATAACGAGCATCACGGAGCCGGTCAAGGATGGTAGAAATGTACGGAAGAGGATATGCGTCTTTTTGGGTGACTTGGTTCACCTTCCGAAAATCAATGCAAAACCGATAGGAATCGTCTCTCTTCTTAACTAGGACAATGGAGCAAGACCACGGACTAGTAGAAGGTTCGACGACTCCTAAGCAGAGCATTTCATCAAGTTCCGAGTGGGCAACCTCAAGGAGCGGAGGGGAAGGCGGATATTAACGCTGTTTGATGGGCTCGGCTTACGTGCGATTGTGGTGCTGTAGTAAGGAAGTACAGCTGAGACCGGGATGTTGTTTGGAAAAGGAGGAAGTGATTAAGGAGTCAAGTTGAAGTTGTTGTTCGGGACCAAGGTCGGAAATAATGTGGGTAGGAGCGGAAGTAGTGATGGCCAAAAAGGAAGGAGGAGCAAAAGTCCACTGACCATCCAGTAGTACACACTGCATAGACTGCCAGAAGTCAATGCCGAGTATAGGTTGGTGGGAGACATCGGGAATAACCAGTATATCAAGGGTAACCACGGACTCTGGGAAAGTGATGGGAAAGGAGACGAAACCTAGAATGGGACATTTCGAGTTGTTGGCCAGACTGCAGAAAGATGAAGAATACTTATGCAGAGAAAGATTCAAAGGACGTAATCAATGCCAACCAAGACTACCAATGATCGTACGACTGGCTCCTGGATCTAACAGCCCAGTAAATGGAATCTCAAAGATTTAGACAGGGCGGTGGTCGCCCCGGACACTAGTGCACAGATAGTTTAGCACCGAACGAGATTGGTCCTCGAGACCAGAAAAAGGGATATCCGAGGACAGAGAAAGAATAGGGTCTTTACCTCGGCCTAAGGAACCTATCGTCAGTTTAGCGACGCCGTCCATGTTGGGTAGTTAGGTCGAGAAATCCCCTTTTTACCACAACCATAACAATGTCGGACTTGCGGACTAGGACAACGAGTAGAAATATGTCCAATTTGGTCACAATTAAAACAGGTGACCTGACAAATAGGAGCAGACGTAGGGACAGGAGCAGACGATACGGCACCAGGAACGTTATGTCGAATCGGAGGTGTAGGACGGGCCTTGATAGGTCGGTCAGGATGACTGAGTGTATGTGTGGGAAGCGAAGCGGGTGCGAAAGCAAAATCTGGTTTTACGTATGAGTTTTTGTCTTGGCTAGGGGTACGTAGTTTTCAACGCGAAATTATCTGCATTCTAGTTGCAAATACTCAGTTTATAACTCTTGTAGGGATCGACCCAGAGGTAACCGGGTGAGATAGAAGAGAGATAAATTTCGTGAAACAACATATAATTGTACATCGACCGGTACACTTCCGTGACGACGGCACATGGCAGCCATACAAGCTAGGTACTCGATAATACCTTTCGTTGAATCCTGGGTTCGTGTCAAAATATCTTGAAATAATCGAAGTTTCTAATCCGGGGGTTCGAAATGTAGGATTAGTAAATTGGACAACGACTTCCAATCAGAAAACCTATGCCGATTACCCCGATACCAATGTAAGGCCTTAACTTCGAATAAATCTGCTGCAGCCTCAAATAACTGCAGTTCCGACACATGTCGAGCTCGTCGTTCTTAAATTTCAAAAGCTAAGATGTACAAATTATCCTAGATTGCACTAAAAATAACAATTTAAGTAAGGCTTTAAACTCAGTAACACTTACTGTTAAGCTAAGGCCATTCAAACAATTTAACGTCTCGTCAAATGCGAGCTAATTCTAGCCAAGTGTGGACATAAAATGCGCGTCGCCGAGACAATATCATTTAAAGAAAACAATTTTTAATCTTTCTGTGCTTCCAACACATGGACTGCAACCACGTCATGTTCCTTGATTTAAGGGACAATTGACCTACTCTAACGACAGCTCAGTTGGAAGTGATTTCTTGACGTGTGTTGCCGTCTGACAATAAGCTTGATATTACAATCATCTAACGGAGGGAGCTCTTATGGTGACACTAACAAAGGGCATCTTTTGTCACCGCGTAATTTAAAATTTTATACTTTCAAATCGAAAGCTTATATTGTTTTCAACAATATATAATATTGATTTCGTAGATTGTGGTGCATTATTATACTTAAGTTGGTTATTAATGAATTAAATAAGTTAGATATCTGTGAAAATATTGTCAAAAAATAAGATTGTTACAAACTTCGTACATTACTTGAAGGATCGGTTGATCGGTTTATGTTATCTTAGCTGAGGGTTGGTCGAGCGGTTTTTTTTTTTGTTTGTTTGTAGTGTGATTTTAACTAGGGGTTATGTGGCAGACTGTATCTCCTGCTGGGAATGGGTGGGGGGAGTGCTGTCATTTGCCCCGTGACTCCTAGGTTATTACCTAATTAAAACTCGGATCATATTATTTGGTATATTTAACTACTAAATATATCATTTATTTATTATATTAACGTTTCTATAAATTTAGGCGTTAGATACACAGTTTACGAATACTGTTATACAGTGGACACATTCCCTATTACTTATGTCTAGTACTGGTACAACTTACATCAGGCATAAAACTTACCCGTAATAAACTCAGTCACTGTATCTTTCACTAATACCAATTTACGCATTGTTCGCTTCCTCGCAGTAACTCTGTCCTTATTTAAATTGTTAACTTTGCTTATTCTGACTGGTGACCAGCAGCTACCTAATGGGTTCTTGCTTGGATTTTGACTTTTATTGTCACTGTGCCGTGCCTGTCTATTTGGAAATTATAAGCTTGTTGCTGGCCTTATGTTGTAATTTGCTATTTCTTCTATTGGAAATATCGCATAGGTTGAAGACCGGAATGAACTTATCATAAATTTAACTTTAACCACTACTTCTACAAATGAGGCTATCTAATTTTACTAGTCTCCTATTTTAACATTTCTAATTAATTGGGTGGTTATATGCAGGGTACTACACTATGAAACACAAATTAAAGCAAACGACATTTGCATTAATAATTGATATTTAGTTATAAAGCTGAACAATTGTCCAAGAGTGCGGCACGTCATGCAGCCTCATACAAACGAAGGTTCATTAGCATGCAATTTGTGCAATTATATCACATTACGAAAACGTGGTTTACAAAGACATTTTCGGTCACATACTACCGAACGTCCATTCGCATGCAATTTGTGTAATTATACTGCATCACGGAAAAGTCATGTACAAGAACATTTTCGGTCGCATACTAACGAACGTCCATTCGCCTGCAGTTTGTGTGATTATACTGCATCACATAAAAGTCATTTAAAAAGACATTTTCGATCGCATACTAACGAATGTCCATTCGCATGCAATTTGTGTGATTATACTACTTCTCACAAAAGTAATTTAAAAGACATTTTCGGTCACATACTAATGAACGTCCATTCGCGTGCAATTTGTGTGATTATACTGCGTCACAAAAAAGTCATTTACAAGAACATTTTTGGTCGCATACTAACGAACGTCCATTCGCATGCAGTTTGTGTGCCTATACAACTTCACAAAAAAGTTATTTACAAGCACATAATCGGTCGCATACTAATGAACGTCCATTCGCATGCAATTTGTGCGATTATACTGCATCACGAAAAAGTCATTTACAAGAACATTTTCGATCGCATTCTAACGAACGTCTCTTCGCGTGCAATTTGTGTGATTATACTGCATCGCGGAAAAGTCATTTACAAGACCATTTTTGCTCGCATACTAACGAACGTCCACACGCATGCAATTTGTGTAATTATACTGCATTACAAAAAAGTCATTTACAAGAACATTTTCGGTCGCATACTAACGAACGTCCATTTGCGTGCAATATGTGTAATTATAGCTCGTCACGAAAAAGTGATTTACGAAAACATTTGTGGTCGTTATACCACGTGACGAAAAAGTAATTTTCATAGACATTTTCTGTCGCATACAAACGAACGTCCATTCACTTGGAAGTTTTGTGATTATACCGCATCACGAAAAAGTCATTTACAAAAACATTTGTGATCGCACACTAACCAGCGTCCTTTGAATGTAATTTGTGTAATTATAGCTCGCTATGAAAAAAAAAAGCATTTGTGATCGCATACTAACGAACGTCTGTTCGCTTGCAGTTATACCACGTCAGAAAATTGTACTATACAACACTTGCGATCGCATATTAACAAGCATTCATATATGTACAATTTGTGTATATATATATATATATATATATATATATATACACAAATTGTACATATATGAATATATATATGAATATATATATATATATATATATATATATATATATTGCTGTGAAACTTCTAAAAATTCTCTCCATTAATCATAAACTAAGGTTTCCCAATCGAGCCTCACGAATTGGGCGTCAAGAATGCTGTGAATCTTCTCTAAATCCGTGTACTACGCTTTTCGCCTCGGCCGCTCACCTAATTTTATAAACCTCCTCATTCATAAAATTAAACAAACACATTCCTACCACAAACATCAACGTTAACTCTATTTACATCAATATTCAGAATACATTAAATTTTCAAATTAAATTTCAACATAAAATTCAGTTTTCAAAAAAAATTTCAAGATTAATTTTATTATCATTTTAATGTGCATCCAGAATTAAAGTCCTTGTTGGATGCCTACTAATTAATATAACAATATAAGCAGACCGGAGTCTGAGTATAAAGGGAGCATCTACCACCCCTTTACGTTAATTAACCAGGTTTGTTTAATTGAGCTCAAAGACATACCCAAATTTTCATCATATTCCCGAACATCAAAACAAAATACCCCTTTTTACTTAAACAAGCAAATTTCATCTTAAAATTAAACTTTTATGGTTAGAACAATTTCACTAATGTCCATTTAAAGTAAATCAATTATAAAGTCATTCAATACACACAAAAATGTCAAACAAAATAGTATAATTTACCTGAAGGTTACTGTCCTCATACCTTCAAAGTATCGTTTCTTTAGTTAATCACACCATTCAACAGGATTATATTTACGGCTTCTGATTCTCTACGCTTTTAAAATTTTCTCCATCACCATCCCTTCAAAGTCGTTGCTGGGCCTTTCCGGAACTCCTCTGTGTTTATCTGACCCTTGTTTCATGGATCCAGACACGTATTTGAACCATTTAATTATTAACACCCCCGAAAATAGCAAAGAAATCCTGCTTCTGTCAGCAATATACGCCAAAACTGCCTACTTTTGTGTATACATTCGTCGTTGTAAATTTTGCTGATTGGTACAGTGAAACTAAATTTTATTACCTTGTATCTGAGTGCACTGAAGTACATTCATGTTAGCACGTAAATAACAAGCTATTTTGAATCACTAAAATATACTAGCAAACTTTAAATCAAACTAAAATGCACGGTTTAATATCTTCAATCAAGTCGCGTATGTACGAGCTTTTAACGCATCGAATCGTCAAAAGTCTAAGAGAGCTTGTTTATCTTCATCTCGGTATATATAGCAAAAGCCTGTCTGTCGGTCGAGTCTCTAAAACGGGTAATTCTAAAGAATTCCTCATTCTATGTTCCCAGTCTGTTGCTCGCACGTCGATTTTTACGAATTTTCACTCGCCCCATTCAAATCTCAGAAAATTTCCACACGGCACGCAAGCATGTCCGAGAAAAACTAATTGATTTTGTACAGAAATTGTTGTTCTACCTCTGATATTTGCATCCTATTTTTAACCAATTGTGACCCCCGTGACGTTGCTTAAATCCCGCCTTTTACAATATGTGTCTTTGCTTGACGCATTTTCTCTTTCCTTCTCTAACCTGTTCGTATTGGTGCAAATTGATATTCTTTATTATCGATTATTTTAGTCCACATGGAGTGTGAAATACCCAGCTTTAGCAATTCTCGTAACTATTATGCGACGTTTTCCCCAAGATTCTTTGAAACATTAATTATCTGCAAAATTTACGCCGAATGAGCTTTTTAAATAAACCCAGGTGTTTAAACATACTATTAATTCTCAGAGCCTTATTCCGTGGTATTTTAATCTTGAGTTTTTTACAAGTTTCTATAGGTATTATATGTTATTAACGGTTTAATTAACTCCAATTAAAATTGATTTCTATCCTTTTCATTTTAGCGAATACAACTTAAATATTAATTATTATACGTACACTTTGTTTTACTACCGGTTACTTAAAATAGGGTTAATTAATATAAACTTTGCACGTAATTTCTCTTTGTTTAGGAATAATTACATTACACGCAGAGCTTTTCAATACTGCTTCTTTTGATATAAAGCGTCTTATAAATAATTTAAATTTCTTATTTTACTGAAACAACCGAGTTTATTTATGCTTCATGGTTTTAATAACGCGTATTATTTAATGAAATTCCTTATACACGGTGATTAAAATTATTTGATGTGATTATTTAATTTTCTACCCTGGTCTAAATATGAGTATTTTCCCCTATTTGAATACAAATAATCCCACTTATTTGACTTCAAATATAAAGCATTTAGACAAAAAAATTACAAAAAAATTGCCTATCTCTCTACCCTTATCTATCTAACTTACCAACTTTGTCTCCAATCAAAAATTATTTACACCTATCCTATATCCCTATCCTATTCCTAACTTTTAACTAATCTTCACTATACTTCACTTCCCCCTACCTAATCCTATATACCTATCCTACTCTTACTCTATTCCTAACTCTCCACTAATTTTATATGGAATATCTATACTTAACCTATCTTATTTTCTTCCTACATTTCCTCTTTATTCTCATCCTAAACCTATTTCTAATTATCTCCCATATTTATCCCATACCTAGCTTTATTTTCTATAAACACTTACTTCTACTCTTCTATCTACACCTATTCTATCCCTATCCTATTTAAATCTAACTCTCTTCTTGATCCTCCAAGTCTTTCTTCTCACCAACCTAATACTCTTCATTCCTATTTCTCCCCCTTCTATATCTACACTTATCATCCCTATTATCTCACATACAATAAACTTATCATCCCTATTATCCTGACTCTTAAATACTGCTTCTTCTTCAGTCCCTACACATGTCTGTTTCTCATTTATTCTTATTTTCTTCTCTGCCGACAAACCAAACGATACTACTTTACAATTATCGATTTTTCCCTCTATGGAAAATCCTATGTACCTTCTAGAATTCTTATGTAATGGAATCCGCCAGAATGAATTCATTAAATCTACTTTATTAAAAACAAACTTGCCAATTAACCTCCTCAAAAATAATTCTGCCTTCACCTGCTCCCGATATGCTGCTTCTACCCCCACTAATTCTGCATGTTTTTGTATTAAAGCTTGAACCTCTCCTTTCCTGTCCTCTGGACATCTTATCGTGTTGATCTGTTTACCTGCATCATCCTCTACCTCTACTACATTAATACTAAACCCCGTGTCATCCTCTGTGACTTCATAACTGCCCTTCCATGGCACTACCCTATCATTAATCCTTATTACCTTCCTTTCCATATCTATCAAAACCCTAACTTCATCATACAGTCAACACCTAAAATGCTCTGAAACTTCAGTCCAGGTACAATTACAAACTCCTGTTCACAGCTTAAACCTCCTATATCTATCCTAAGCACCACAACACTATTTACTACAGCAAACTTCTTTTTATTTGGAGCTACTAAATGGCTACGTTTTATAGGCATAATTCTATCACAAACCTTATCCCTAATTTTGCTGACGAATTCCTCCGATATTAAACTCGCCTCTGCCCCTGTATCAAGTAATACTTCTACATTATTTTCAAAATTTCTAAATTAATAATTGGCAAACATAATTTTTCTACAGTTTCTGGCTCTACTTCCTCCTCAATTTTGAAAAATTCACGTGGATGTTCGTATACATTTACACAGAAATCTAGTGGTCTGTCACGTTCTAAAATCCTGTCTCATCCTGTTTTCCGTGCTTGGTCCTGGTTGTCCTTCTACAACCTGTGCGTACGTCCTCCTCGTGTTAATATCCGTGTCCCTGTCTCTATTCGGCGTGCTGGTCACAGTCCTGTTTACTTCCGGTAAACTGTTCTGTCGCGTGTAACTAGGTCTTGGCGTCGGTCCCCTAGTCGCACTATTACTTCTGTATTCCTGTCCTCGTCGTTCCCAATTCGGTCGAAAATTTCTGTTGTGGTCAGGCCGTCTCGGATAATTTGGTGTCCTGTTGTCAAACCTAACTGTGTTAACGTTTCGTTCTCGTATCTCTCTTGTCCGTCCTACACATACATCGTCATATCTCTGCAAATACTCTAAAATGTCTCCCGTTCTGTGATGTTTTGTAAGGCCACATGTTGTCTAATTTCCAGTTCAAAATGTCGTGATAGGTACTTGATAATCTGTCTGTCCGTCAATGGTGGATTCAGTTGTTTGGCCACACTGTACTTGCGGATGGCATATTGCTCCTAGAACCTGCAAACTCTCCCTTAAATTTTCCTGTAATCAAGTCGTCCCTAATCTGATCCTGTTTGTGATCACTCCAGTAATGTTGTAAAATTTGTCTTCAAAGTCCTGATACGTGTCTATGTCCTGTCCTACTAAATTGTACCATGCTTCCGCGTTGTCCTTTAATAAAACCTTTATCGTATTCAGTTTAGTCTGTTCGTCAAATAAATTTCCCACTAGATTTCTTACACTATTTATAAAAATTTGTGGATTTACCCTGTTATCGCCATAAAACTTCATGTGTTGGTCCAATGATACTCCACCTGTAGAAAATCTGGGACCATCCCCCGTTAAATTTGACATGTTGTATTTAATACTACTAACTTCACGTTCTACCCTGCCTAACTGATCCCTACATGAGTCCGTTACTTCAGTCATTTTTACATTAATCTTTTCTTCACAAAAAATGCGTACTTCGGACCTTAAATGTCCCATTTCCAGTCGAAGACCTGTAATATCACGCTCATTTTTATCAACCCTATTTTCAACTTCCCCCATCTTTACGGTAAGACTATTTTTAAAATCTGAAACTTCTTGATTCGTCTTATCTATTTTCTGACTAATCTCCTCTAACTTCCTGTTCGATTCTTCACTCATTGGCTCAAATTTTCGATTTGAGTCTTCTCTCGCTCTATTCGATTCATCCCTAGCTCTATTAGCTTCCTCGCTTAGCTGTTCTAATTTTCTATTGGATTCTTCACTCATCCTCTCTAACATTCTCAATATCATCTCGTTTCCTTGATCCCCTGATTCCGTCCTCGACTGATCTCTACTGCCTCCAGCTTCTTCCATTTTAGAATTTTTCTCACACAATGCACTATCGTCACTTCCAATTTCCACTCCTTGACTCCTTAACCACTCCTTTCTCTGCATACGTTCTAATCACTCACACGCACTCTAAATACTCTTAAATTTATACACACACAGAAACTCTCTCTCTCAGATCGCCAGTTTCCTGGAATAAAATAACAAAATTTTTATTTGGAACTCGAGCCTCACTTTTGGGTCGCCAAATTATGCTGTGAAACCTCCATCATCCGTGAACTACGCTTTTCGCCTCGGCTGCTCCTCTAGATAGCTTTCATCCTCATACATAAAAAAAAACAAACACATTCCTACCACAAACATCAACGTTAACTCTATTTACATCAATATTCAGAATACATTAAATTTTCAAATTAAATTTCAGCATTAAATTCAGTTTTCAAAAAAAATTTCAAGATTAATTTTATTATCATTTTAATGTGCATCCAGAATTAAAGTCCTTGTTGGATGCCTACTAATTAATATAACAATATAAGCAGACCGGAGTCTGAGTATAAAGGAGCATCTACCACCCTTTACGTTAATTAACCAGGTTTGTTTAATTGAGCTCAAAGACATACCCAAATTTTCATCATATTCCCGAACATCAAAACAAAATACCCTTTTACTTAAACAAGCAAATTTCATCTTAAAATTAAACTTTTATGGTTAGAACAATTTCACTAATGTCCATTTAAAGTAAATCAATTATAAAGTCATTCAATACACACAAAAATGTCAAACAAAATAGTATAATTTACCTGAAGGTTACTGTCCTCATACCTTCAAAGTATCGTTTCTTTAGTTAATCACACCATTCAACAGGATTATATTTACGGCTTCTGATTCTCTACGCTTTTAAAATTTTCTCCATCACCATCCCTTCAAAGTCGTTGCTGGGCCTTTCCGGAACTCCTCTGTGTTTATCTGACCCTTGTTTCATGGATCCAGACACGTATTTGAACCATTTAATTATTAACACCCTCGAAAATAGCAAAGAAATCCCTGCTTCTGTCAGCAATATACGCCAAAACTGCCTACTTTTGTGTATACATTCGTCGTTGTAAATTTTGCTGATTGGTACAGTGAAACTAAATTTTATTACCTTGTATCTGAGTGCACTGAAGTACATTCATGTTAGCACGTAAATAACAAGCTATTTTGAATCACTAAAATATACTAGCAAACTTTAAATCAAACTAAAATGCACGGTTTAATATCTTCAATCAAGTCGCGTATGTACGAGCTTTTAACGCATCGAATCGTCAAAAGTCTAAGAGAGCTTGTTTATCTTCATCTCGGTATATATAGCAAAAAGCCTGTCTGTCGGTCGAGTCTCTAAAACGGGTAATTCTAAAGAATTCCTCATTCTATGTTCCCAGTCTGTTGCTCGCACGTCGATTTTTACGAATTTTCACTCGCCCCATTCAAATCTCAGAAAATTTCCACACGGCACGCAAGCATGTCCGAGAAAAACTAATTGATTTTGTACAGAAATTGTTGTTCTACCTCTGATATTTGCATCCTATTTTTAACCAATTGTGACCCCCGTGACGTTGCTTAAATCCCGCCTTTTACAATATGTGTCTTTGCTTGACGCATTTTCTCTTTCCTTCTCTAACCTGTTCGTATTGGTGCAAATTGATATTCTTTATTATCGATTATTTTAGTCCACATGGAGTGTGAAATACCCAGCTTTAGCAATTCTCGTAACTATTATGCGACGTTTTCCCAAGATTCTTTGAAACATTAATTATCTGCAAAATTTACGCCGAATGAGCTTTTAAATAAACCCAGGTGTTTAAACATACTATTAATTCTCAGAGCCTTATTCCGTGGTATTTTAATCTTGGGTTTTTACAAGTTTCTATAGGTATTATATGTTATTAACGGTTTAATTAACTCCAATTAAAATTGATTTCTATCCTTTTCATTTTTAGCGAATACAACTTAAATATTAATTATTATATGTACACTTTGTTTTACTACCGGTTACTTAAAATAGGGTTAATTAATATAAACTTTGCACGTAATTTCTCTTTGTTTAGAATAATTACATTACACGCAGAGCTTTTCAATACTGCTTCTTTTGATATAAAGCGTCTTATAAATAATTTAAATTTCTTATTTTACTGAAACAACCGAGTTTATTTATGCTTCATGGTTTTAATAACGCGTATTATTTAATGAAATTCCTTATACACGGTGATTAAAATTATTTGATGTGATTATTTAATTTTCTACCCTGGTCTAAATATGAGTATTTTCCCCCTATTTGAATACAAATAATCCCACTTATTTGACTTCAAATATAAAGCATTTAGACAAAAAATTACAAAAAAATTGCCTATCTCTCTACCCTTATCTATCTAACTTACCAACTTTGTCTCCAATCAAAAATTATTTACACCTATCCTATATCCCTATCCTATTCCTAACTTTTAACTAATCTTCACTATACTTCACTTCCCCCTACCTAATCCTATATACCTATCCTACTCTTACTCTATTCCTAACTCTCCACTAATTTTATATGGAATATCTATACTTAACCTATCTTATTTTCTTCCTACATTTCCTCTTTATTCTCATCCTAAACCTATTTCTAATTATCTCCCATATTTATCCCATACCTAGCTTTATTTTCTATAAACACTTACTTCTACTCTTCTATCTACACCTATTCTATCCCTATCCTATTTAAATCTAACTCTCTTCTTGATCCTCCAAGTCTTTCTTCTCACCAACCTAATACTCTTCATTCCTATTTCTCCCCCTTCTATATCTACACTTATCATCCCTATTATCTCACATACAATAAACTTATCATCCCTATTATCCTGACTCTTAAATACTGCTTCTTCTTCAGTCCCTACACATGTCTGTTTCTCATTTATTCTTATTTTCTTCTCTGCCGACAAACCAAACGATACTACTTTACAATTATCGATTTTTCCCTCTATGGAAAATCCTATGTACCTTCTAGAATTCTTATGTAATGGAATCCGCCAGAATGAATTCCTTAAATCTACTTTATTAAAAACAAACTTGCCAATTAACCTCCTCAAAAATAATTCTGCCTTCACCTGCTCCCGATATGCTGCTTCTACCCCCACTAATTCTGCATGTTTTTGTATTAAAGCTTGAACCTCTCCTTTCCTTTCCTCTGGACATCTTATCGTGTTGATCTGTTTACCTTCATCATCCTCTACCTCTACTACATTAATACTAAACCCCGTGTCATCCTCTGTGACTTCATAACTGCCCTTCCATGGCACTACCCTATCATTAATCCTTATTACCTTCCTTTCCATATCTATCAAAACCCCTAACTTCATCATACAGTCAACACCTAAAATGCTCTGAAACTTTAGTCCAGGTACAATTACAAACTCCTGTTCACAGCTTAAACCTCCTATATCTATCCTAAGCACCACAACACTATTTACTACAGCAAACTTCTTTTTATTTGGAGCTACTAAATGGCTACGTTTTATAGGCATAATTCTATCACAAACCTTATCCCTAATTTTGCTGACGAATTCCTCCGATATTAAACTCGCCTCTGCCCCTGTATCAAGTAATACTTCTACATTATTTTCAAAAATTTCTAAATTAATAATTGGCAAACATAATTTTTCTACAGTTTCTGGCTCTACTTCCTCCTCAATTTTGAAAAATTCACGTGGATGTTCGTATACATTTACACAGAAATCTAGTGGTCTGTCACGTTCTAAAAATCCTGTCTCATCCTGTTTTCCGTGCTTGGTCCTGGTTGTCCTTCTACAACCTGTGCGTACGTCCTCCTCGTGTTAATATCCGTGTCCCTGTCTCTATTCGGCGTGCTGGTCACAGTCCTGTTTACTTCCGGTAAACTGTTCTGTCGCGTGTAACTAGGTCTTGGCGTCGGTCCCCTAGTCGCACTATTACTTCTGTATTCCTGTCCTCGTCGTTCCCAATTCGGTCGAAAATTTCTGTTGTGGTCAGGCCGTCTCGGATAATTTGGTGTCCTGTTGTCAAACCTAACTGTGTTAACGTTTCGTTCTCGTATCTCTCTTGTCCGTCCTACACATACATCGTCATATCTCTGCAAATACTCTAAAAATGTCTCCCGTTCTGTGATGTTTTGTAAGGCCACATGTTGTCTAATTTCCAGTTCAAAATGTCGTGATAGGTACTTGATAATCTGTCTGTCCGTCAATGGTGGATTCAGTTGTTTGGCCACACTGTACTTGCGGATGGCATATTGCTCCCTAGAACCTGCAAACTCTCCTTAAATTTTCCTGTAATCAAGTCGTCCCTAATCTGATCCTGTTTGTGATCACTCCAGTAATGTTGTAAAAATTTGTCTTCAAAGTCCTGATACGTGTCTATGTCCTGTCCTACTAAATTGTACCATGCTTCCGCGTTGTCCTTTAATAAAACCTTTATCGTATTCAGTTTAGTCTGTTCGTCAAATAAATTTCCCACTAGATTTCTTACACTATTTATAAAAATTTGTGGATTTACCCTGTTATCGCCATAAAACTTCATGTGTTGGTCCAATGATACTCCACCTGTAGAAAATCTGGGACCATCCCCCGTTAAATTTGACATGTTGTATTTAATACTACTAACTTCACGTTCTACCCTGCCTAACTGATCCCTACATGAGTCCGTTACTTCAGTCATTTTTACATTAATCTTTTCTTCACAAAAAATGCGTACTTCGGACCTTAAATGTCCCATTTCCAGTCGAAGACCTGTAATATCACGCTCATTTTTATCAACCCTATTTTCAACTTCCCCCATCTTTACGGTAAGACTATTTTTAAAATCTGAAACTTCTTGATTCGTCTTATCTATTTTCTGACTAATCTCCTCTAACTTCCTGTTCGATTCTTCACTCATTTGCTCAAATTTTCGATTTGAGTCTTCTCTCGCTCTATTCGATTCATCCCTAGCTCTATTAGCTTCCTCGCTTAGCTGTTCTAATTTTCTATTGGATTCTTCACTCATCCTCTCTAACATTCTCAATATCATCTCGTTTCCTTGATCCCTGATTCCGTCCTCGACTGATCTCTACTGCCTCCAGCTTCTTCCATTTTAGAATTTTTCTCACACAATGCACTATCGTCACTTCCAATTTCCACCCTTGACTCCTTAACCACTCCTTTCTCTGCATACGTTCTAATCACTCACACGCACTCTAAATACTCTTAAATTTATACACACAGAAACTCTCTCTCAGATCGCCAGTTTCCTGGAATAAAATAACAAAATTTTTATTTGGAACTCGAGCCTCACTTTTGGGTCGCCAAATTATGCTGTGAAACCTCCATCATCCGTGAACTACGCTTTTCGCCTCGGCTGCTCCTCTAGATAGCTTTCATCCTCATACATAAAAAAAAACAAACACATTCCTACCACAAACATCAACGTTAACTCTATTTACATCAATATTCAGAATACATTAAATTTTCAAATTAAATTTCAGCATTAAATTCAGTTTTCAAAAAAAATTTCAAGATTAATTTTATTATCATTTTAATGTGCATCCAGAATTAAAGTCCTTGTTGGATGCCTACTAATTAATATAACAATATAAGCAGACCGGAGTCTGAGTATAAAGGGAGCATCTACCACCCCTTTACGTTAATTAACCAGGTTTGTTTAATTGAGCTCAAAGACATACCCAAATTTTCATCATATTCCCGAACATCAAAACAAAATACCCCTTTTTACTTAAACAAGCAAATTTCATCTTAAAATTAAACTTTTATGGTTAGAACAATTTCACTAATGTCCATTTAAAGTAAATCAATTATAAAGTCATTCAATACACACAAAAATGTCAAACAAAATAGTATAATTTACCTGAAGGTTACTGTCCTCATAGCTTCAAAGTATCGTTTCTTTAGTTAATCACACCATTCAACAGGATTATATTTACGGCTTCTGATTCTCTACGCTTT
Source organism: Platerodrilus igneus (assembly GCA_036346225.1). Lineage (NCBI taxonomy): Eukaryota > Metazoa > Arthropoda > Insecta > Coleoptera > Lycidae > Platerodrilus > Platerodrilus igneus. The sequence goes on along the minus strand of JARFIW010000042.1, from coordinate 90,360 downwards.
TAAAATTTTCTCCATCACCATCCCTTCAAAGTCGTTGCTGGGCCTTTCCGGAACTCCTTTGTGTTTATCTGACCCTTGTTTCATGGATCCAGACACGTATTTGAACCATTTAATTATTAACACCCTCGAAAATAGCAAAGAAATTCCTGCTTCTGTCAGCAATATACGCCAAAACTGCCTACTTTTGTGTATACATTCGTCGTTGTAAATTTTGCTGATTGGTACAGTGAAACTAAATTTTATTACCTTGTATCTGAGTGCACTGAAGTACATTCATGTTAGCACGTAAATAACAAGCTATTTTGAATCACTAAAATATACTAGCAAACTTTAAATCAAACTAAAATGCACGGTTTAATATCTTCAATCAAGTCGCGTATGTACGAGCTTTTAACGCATCGAATCGTCAAAAGTCTAAGAGAGCTTGTTTATCTTCATCTCGGTATATATAGCAAAAAGCCTGTCTGTCGGTCGAGTCTCTAAAACGGGTAATTCTAAAGAATTCCTCATTCTATGTTCCCAGTCTGTTGCTCGCACGTCGATTTTACGAATTTTCACTCGCCCCATTCAAATCTCAGAAAATTTCCACACGGCACGCAAGCATGTCCGAGAAAAACTAATTGATTTTGTACAGAAATTGTTGTTCTACCTCTGATATTTGCATCCTATTTTAACCAATTGTGACCCCGTGACGTTGCTTAAATCCCGCCTTTTACAATATGTGTCTTTGCTTGACGCATTTTCTCTTTCCTTCTCTAACCTGTTCGTATTGGTGCAAATTGATATTCTTTATTATCGATTATTTTAGTCCACATGGAGTGTGAAATACCCAGCTTTAGCAATTCTCGTAACTATTATGCGACGTTTTCCCAAGATTCTTTGAAACATTAATTATCTGCAAAATTTACGCCGAATGAGCTTTTAAATAAACCCAGGTGTTTAAACATACTATTAATTCTCAGAGCCTTATTCCGTGGTATTTTAATCTTGAGTTTTTTACAAGTTTCTATAGGTATTATATGTTATTAACGGTTTAATTAACTCCAATTAAAATTGATTTCTATCCTTTTCATTTTTAGCGAATACAACTTAAATATTAATTATTATACGTACACTTTGTTTTACTACCGGTTACTTAAAATAGGGTTAATTAATATAAACTTTGCACGTAATTTCTCTTTGTTTAGGAATAATTACATTACACGCAGAGCTTTTCAATACTGCTTCTTTTGATATAAAGCGTCTTATAAATAATTTAAATTTCTTATTTTTACTGAAACAACCGAGTTTATTTATGCTTCATGGTTTTAATAACGCGTATTATTTAATGAAATTCCTTATACACGGTGATTAAAATTATTTGATGTGATTATTTAATTTTCTACCCTGGTCTAAATATGAGTAATATATATATGCTTGTTAATATGCGATCGCAAGTGTTGTATAGTACAATTATATATATATATATATATATATATATATATATATATATATATATATATTTTCTGTCGCATACAAACGAACGTCCATTCACTTGGAAGTTTTGTGATTATACCGCATCACGAAAAAGTCATTTACAAAAACATATATATATATATATATATATATATATATATATATATCACATCACAAAAATGTCATTTACAAATACATTTCTGGTTGCATAAAAACCAACGTCCATTAACTTGAAATTTGTGTGATTATACTGCATTACGAAAAAGTCATATTTACCAGAACGTTTGTGATGATCTCATACTAACAAGCGTCCATTCGCATGCAATTTGTGTAATTATACACATCCTACAATAGTAGTTTGCAAAGACATTTCCGGTGGCATACAAACTAATGTCTGTTGAAATAAATTTGTGTGATTATACCGTATCACAAAAAGTAATTTACAAAGACATATGCGGTCGTATACTAATAACGTTCATTTGCTTACAATTTATATAATTATACCACATAATTTACAACATTTGAAATCGCGTCCATTTGCATGCAATTTCTGTAGTTATACTAGGTCACAATATAAATAGTTTGTTACGTTCCGTGCTTGAAATTGAATAATTCGATGCATAGCTGATTAAAAAATTTCATAATTCCGTATTGTATTCACAGAGAACAAAATGATGATTACAAAAAGTAGGATTTAATGATAGTAGAACTTCTACTATTTACAAAACTGGAGAACTTAAAGAAAACGACTCAAACTACCGATCAAACGCTGGCACAGAAGATAACATCGGAAAACACATTAGGTAATTCATAAAAACGTCTCTATTGAAAGTAATACACCAAACCTCACATTTGAGGCAATAACTCAAGATGTTCCAGATAATTTTCAACGAACTTCGTTCGTTTATGAAATCGATTTGTCGTCCGTCTGTCTGTCCGTCCGAGGCCTTTCTAATGGTCGGACATCAATGTGTGATACATCAATCGATTCAGCTCGGTGTCCTGAGCTTAAGTTTTGATGTCAGTTGAAATCGGGCCACGGGGACGCCGTGCCCCCGCGATATTCCGTCGGAAAAATTAAAATTTCAAATAGGTCCAAAATTAATGTGCGATACATATTTGGACTCCCCTAACATAGCTGAGTCGAAATATGGTACCCCCCACAAAATCTGACCACGGATACCCGACCCCCCGGAATTAATTTTTATCAAAATTTCAAATAGGTCCAAAATTAATGTGCGATACATATTTAGAATCCTCTGAAAAAACTGAATCGAAATATGATGCCCCCTTATTTACACACACACACAAACACACATACATACATACATACATACACACACACATATATAGCTTTTAAAATATTTATTCAATAAAATAAAATATATTAAAATGTCTCTTTTGTTGTTTATAAATTTTTTTTTATCTGAATACTTATAATTATTACAACATAATAATTTTAATTTCTTTAAATTGTTTTAAAGTAAGTCTACATTTGGAAGTTCGTTGCGACAATGCCTTGCATTTTCAACTTGTTTTATATAACAATGCAAACATTAATATGAATAGTCCAATTTGTGAAAGTAATAATGCTGTCAAAAACTTCAATGATGAATTTGAACGACATGAATCACAACCTACTTTTGTACAAGATAAAAGAATACATACAAAAGTAGAATTAGAAATATTATCTTTATTAAATGATAATAAATCTTCCGTTTTCAATGACTATAAGGAAATTGATGATTCACATACAGCTCTTCGTGCACATCAAGATAAAGAAGTAGGAAAAGATCCTGACTTAAATGATACATGGGGAAATACTAAATGCCAAGACACTCATATGAAGAAGACTAACATTCTGTGCAATTTTGTTTAAGAGAATTCACTGCATATGATTTCCTTAATGGAAATAATAAAATAAGCTGCGATCTATGTACAAAGAAACGTGGTGGACCTGATAAAAGAACTATTTACACTAATGCTAATCTCTAGTCCACCAGCTGCTTTCACTCGTTCTAAGAAATTATGTACAGACAGGGTGTTCGGGTCGCCAGAAAATTTTACATTCCACTTCGACACCGGGATGTATTAGTGGAAAGCGGACCAAGGAGTAGCGGCTGACCTAGGCACGGTGGCAGAAGCAGATTCCTGTTCAGGTTTCGATTCTAAGTCGAAAGTAAGCAAAAGAGGTTCATCGGATTCGGCACTAGTAGTGTATGCCAGGCTAGAAGTGGCTATCGGAGCTTCGGATAGCGTAACAGTATGAGGAAACTTGTTGATCTTTTTGTCAATAGAGCCGCGGAGATTAGCTAAGGTTAGCAGTAATTGGTTATGGGCTTGCCGGTTCTCCTGTGTGGGAGATATTCTCGAACAGCGTCGTTCGGTATGTAGCCATAGGAAACTAATGAGTTTAAACGCAGGTGAAGATTTTTCTCCACAGAATGTAGTCAAAGCTTGTTTTAGTTCTTGAACAGCGGACGTAACCGCCGCCAGTTCGGAAGAGAAATGAGGCTCCGCGAAAACAGGACTAAATCCTGGTTCCCGTTCCATGCGGTCCCCACTCTGTACAGACCTGCGTAACTCCTCGACATTATCCACGGGGTCAAAGCCTCGAGATGCTAGATCGTATTGTAGCTCGATTTTTCGCAACCGATTTACATGGATGCGCCAATGTGCCATGATACACCAAGGAAAGAACAATCAATTAGTAAATGGTAGTTCAAACGATTTGTTGACCCGTAGCACAATTTAGAACCCACAGCGTCGAAAGAACAAGCGGTAGAGCAGAAAAATCGGAGAAAAAAACAACTCTAGACTTGATAAGGGGGACGAAATATACAGAGAGGGGAGGAAGGAAACGAAAAAATCTTGGGTGCCAGCGTTTTCAATGGACTGGGATTATTGGCGAAAACACAAGTCCGATAATCTGAAATTAACCCACCAATAATACAAGCGTAAGGGACGAAACATAAGTAATATTAGGCCGAGAAGATGCGGGTTATGTAGGGACTTAGGCACTACCAATAATAAACAAAAAATCGGAGCAAAACTAGCTAAAACGAACTCGGAGCCAAAACTAACTAAAATAATATCGAAGCCAAAGTTACATGAAACAAAATCGCAACACAAGAAAATTAACTAAACCCATATCGCAGAAGAAATTAACTAAACAAAATCGCGACCCACGTCAGGGTGTCAATATTTTATGTTACGTACATTGACGGAACCTACAACAAAAGACCTAAAAGAAACAGTATTACCGGGCTCAATCGGTAAGTGGGCGTGGTATTGTACAGATATACTCGTAAAGGAGAGCCTGAAATAAAATAGAAAAAAAAATTATACACTCACGCATTCTACTCAACACAAAATATGACACAAAGAAGAAACCTATAATTTAAAAAAAAATATTTACAATAGCACATGAGTACCCAAACAAAAATTAGCAATCCATACGTAAAAGTTACCCATATATACACAATGAACAGAAAACAGTTTTGAAATAGCGAGCTGTCATTTTTAGGTATCTCTCCCTAAATTATTCAGCAACGAAAAAAACCCAACGCAACCCTAAAAACTACAGCTCTAAATGGTTATAACTATAAAATCAGTTGTGCCACATTGGCAGTACAATGTCTTAATCTTATAAAAATTTAGAACACAAAAAAACCCACGGTAAACCAGCAGTTATAAATTACAATTATATACAAATTCCCCCAAAAACGAAATTAATAACTACTATCCCAATCTAACTAATGATCACCCCATGACACGCATAACGATCATCTTCCTACCATCATTAAATTTAGTCCACCAATAAAGCAGTTTTGTGAGCCCATAGAAATAAAATATGGAACAACCACTCATTCTCGTAATTGTTGTTGTCTTTACTAACGGGGCAGAGTAGAGGTGTGCGTGATCCCTTCTTGGGGTGGTTCTCTCATCATAACAAGGGATGACCATTTATCAAGGCTTTACGGCCGCCAGAAGAAGCTAGAGCAATTACAATCAACAATTAATTTAGTTTCGACGAAAAATATAATTTTATAAAAACCAAAAATATGCACCTCGCTGTAGGGCGTGCTCTAAATTTTTATAACGAACGAAACCAAGCAAATCAGAATAGGATGTTGTCGTCTTGTAAGTTGAAAGACAAGTGAATATTCAATTCGTTTAACCAAGAACCAGAGCTCACAGTAATATCGCTGTTAAGGCTTCAAAACTGGAAAACCGGAGTTTATTGAAATAATACGCAGCTCTAATTCGACGAATTCTTTCAATGAAAAACACAAGAGCAATTATCTGATACTTGGAACACGTTATCGACTACCTGAATATAGCCTAAACTTTACGTTAGGGAATTCTGGGAAGTAAAATTTATTCTTAATTAGCGGAAGTATTTACCAAGTAAAATATACAGGATATTTAATTTATTGAATAAAGTTTTATTTCAGAAGCAAAGTGAATTTTGATTAAAAATTATTGGGATTAATTTACGCTAAAAGAAGGTACTTAACAAATTCTTTGGATTGCACTTTTAGAGGCTATAGTAGCTGGTAATACAACTAAAGAAGTGTATCGAGTTTTTGATAAATAAGGTTTTAAAAATATATCCCTAGGATCAAATAAAGATGTTTAATTATGGTATTAAGTAATAATATATGCGAACCTTATATCTAAATTCTACACATGCGTTATATTTAAATCAATAAAAGTTCATACTCAAGCATTTTATCATGTAAATAAATGTTTACAATCATACAATTCTATGCTGCTTCTAGATCGTTTATAAGGATCTAATAATGAATGATTAATTATGGAAACTGTTGATAAAATATATGGTAGTTTTATTATTTGTAGACAGCAGTAGTACATAGACTTGACGATACCGCTGTAAAGCTTGCAAATTCTCCAGAGACAAAATGATTAACCTCGCTAATATTACAAACATAAATTATAGGTCAGACGCAGAACTAAAACAAAAGGCTTTACTTAGCGCATACAAAAATATGAAATACTTTTGAAGCAAAAGGACTGTTAACAACTTAAAAAGCTTCATCCAAAATCTAAGTCTAAATTAATTCTTTAGTTTTAGAATAGATTTGACAGTAGGAATAACCTTGCATTTACGCAGCGGAAATGCTGGGAAAATGTCTTTTGCGCATAAAGATATGCTCTCAAGATAAAAAATTCCGTCAACAATTAAAAATAGGTCTTTAGGATGTTAAAAACGGTAGGTATGTCTAATATTTGAAAATCCCAGGGTAGAAACGAATTTCTCAGAGGTAATATTTCTGCCAGAAACAAAACTTGCAGAACAGTTTTAAAATGAGTTTAACCAAGAATAAGTCAACTCTGACAGTAAATAAGTTGACAACCGCCCATAGTAGTATAATAAAGAAGGTGTGTGTTTGGGCTGTTCGAGAGTAAGGAATTTTTTGCCTTTTCCTAAGTTGAATGAATGTATCCGCCATTTTTCACTATTACGACTCATTTTCACTTTTATTTTATGCTGATCTCTTGAAAACCACCTACATTTTAACTTTACCTTGTTGCGCCTTTTTGGTGCACAAAGTTTTGCTTTAATATAAGACATGGGAATGGTTTTAGTCCAGCAGAAAAAACTTTATTTTACCCTCAATATTATTGTATGTATAAATTAGGTTACTACGCATGGAAATTGTGATTATATCTTCTTATGAACCAGAAGTGACGAACCCATCATTTGTTAATGTGTTTCGTCAAGCACGTATTTTCTCAATCCTTGAAGAATATGCGGTTTTCGCCTTACCTAATGAAAACATTTTACGGTTTGTAAAGATAATGACAAGCTCCTTATGAAAACGGACATTTTAAGGGATTTTATCTATAACTATCGTACCGTATCGACGTATTAAACGTGAGTACGTAAGTGCAGCAAAGTGTACCTTGGAATACCTATTCAAATTACTTCAATACCTGTAGCGTTCCCAAGAGTTATACGTTCAACAACACTTCACTGCAAGGAATTTGAAGAAAAGCAAACTTGGTGCTGAGGCAACTCGTGAAACGACTTAATTAAAGGTGATCTGTATCTTTAATTTATAGTTAATTACAATTGCTTTTCATTGTATTAAAATGTGTGCAATATCACGCCATCTGTATAATCACACCTGGTACAAAGTGTTTGTCTCTAATGCTGACGTTTTTTTATAATAGCATTTGAAGTATTAAGGTGTGGACAAATGGGACATCGAAATTGTAATGGACTATTTACTGTGAAATGCACTAAAAGCGGCAGTCGTGAAGTAATTGAATCATCAAGCGGTACAAGGAACTTTAGTTGCAATGGAGCCGTTTACCAGAGATCACGCACTTTTTGCATACCAGCATTTTACTAAAACAATAACTCTTTCGTGACAGTACGCCGTCAGTATTGGGCACATTACCAGTTGCGAGACATTATCTTATCACTTAGCTATGACGTTATTAGAAAATGGATATGAATGTTTGAAGCTGCTAGTTCTAGAGTAAAAGTGCACAAAACAGATCGCCCACGATGAGTAAAAAATGCTGCAAACATCGAAGTTGTAAGACAACCAGTCAGAAAGTATCCAATATTATCTCTACGAAAACGAACTCGAACGACTAACGTTAAAAGATTATCTTTAAATAACATTTTGACTAAGGACTTGTATATATCTCCATGCCTATATAGTGCAGGTGGTGCAAGAATTAAAAATCACGGATTACATTGCACGACTCGGTTTTGTCAACAAAATGATGGTGCGGTTTGACGATTTCGATAAAGTTTTATTTAGCGATGAGGTTAATTTTCATCTCAACAGCCACATAAATAAGCAAAATTGCAGGTACTGGTCTGATAGTGATTCGTGTAGAAAGCACGATGTCCATTGCAGAGCCCAAGGAGGTCATATGGACTGCAATGTCTTCCCATGACATCATTAGATCGTACTTTTGAAAATCAAAATAAACGAGCCCTTACCGTTAATGCTGTTACGTGCCAAATTGGCACTAAACATTGTCTTAGCTTAATTTTTATGTGCGGAAGTTTTCGCGCTTTAAAATTTAAAAGACTTGGCGTGTATTTTCGTCACGCCAGAGGGCGTTTGCGCGAAATCGCGCGGGAACTTCGCGCCGACGCGTGAAAGAACAAAAGTTGGGAGTTTCCGAAAGACGTTTAGGAAACGGGGCTTTTTGCCTCTAACCTTTGTGAAGAGCGGTTTTGTCAGGTATCGTATTGTGCCTTATCTTTATTTATGTAGATCTCCTTGCCTGATTATCTTTGTTTGTCGCTCTTATACCTGTTCCTGCCCTTTCCCTACATAGGTAGAGGTAATTTGTAGTCGTTGGCCGAACCGCATTCCACGCCGGAGCACCATCTTTAATCACTCCGGAGTGGAGCCCTGAGATCCCGTCGAAGCCATTTGGATAGACGTTAGGCGTACCCTTCGTTAATTGCCTTAAAAGAGCCATTAGTAGCCCTGATGGACTTCAACAGAAGCCAACTTTAACTCAGGGACATATTCATGTAAGTATTTTGCTGTTATAAACTATTGTTTCAAAATTCGCATATTTTCCGTCAATGGCGTATTTAAATTGTTAATGGTGACGTCATTGACAGATGGGCGCGCCAAAATCTGTACAAAGGTTAGCGTTACCAACTGCCCGTAGCGACGCTTATTCCGCGCTTGCGGTGTTGTATTTACGACTTTTAAAATGTAAGAATTTGCGCCTTTAACGTGTGAGGTTGTGAACTTAGGGGTTTTTTCCTTTGTTTTTAGGTTGTAATACTTCCTTTATAAACATACAATGTATTACCTAATATTATTTATAGCTTTTTCACTAAAAAAAATCAATTATCTAATATCTGTTGACCTTAAAACCCTATATCCGTGTTTTGGAACACACCCCATTCCTTAGATGTCAAAATTAGTTGCTATGGTAACTAAAGGTGAATACCGCCATTTAAATATTGTAATATATAGCTTTTGTCTTAAAATATTTTATTAATTAAATTAATTTTCTAGTAACTTTAAATGTAGTGTCATCTATAACTGAAATTCTCTTGCATGTGTGTTTGGTTTGTTTTTGAATTGAAATTTAAAGTGGTTTTCTGCAGCAGTGTATATAGTATAACCTCACTTACATACATGTTGCATCATATAATTTTGAATGTAAGTATTTTTAAATGTAACTAATTACCTTATTTTCTACCCATTATCAAAAAGAACAAATTTTTTTAAAAAATGCTATAAAATGTAGTTAGAATAATCACTCTATTTATGAATATTTTCTTTGACTTGTCTCAACTTGTTTTGGATTAATTTTTAAAGCTACCATTTAAATAACATATAATCTATCTTTCTACAATTTGGAGTGTTTTCTATAACCGAAATCATTTAGTATAATTCACAATTACATATATATAACAAAATTGTTTGTCCAAATATAGATTTCCTACTTACCTGAGTTTTTAGTGTCTTTTAAAGCGTTATTTTGACTTAACCGTAATATATTGTTTTCTTCTTAGATATTATCTTGCTTTGATATAGTTTCAAAAGTTGTTCCCTTAAATGTTTTAAACAGTATAACCTATAAATACCTTTTATAGAGGTTCTTGCTTTATATATAGTAACGAAATTACCTAACCATATCTTTTACCTTTCAAAACTTTGTAATAAACTGAATCGCTCTATATCTGCTCCTTTTAATACTAAAATAAAGGAATTTCCGTTAACGTTTTATTATTTAATCTCATTTACGATAGTTGTTGATAACTCCCGCAATATCGAAAGAATATTCTAATAATTTGGAATACTAACTTTTTGTATATATATCGTGGAATGTTTCTTTCATGTAGCGAGTATGATTTTGTCTTGATTGCATATTTTTTAGATATCGATATTTCAACGTAGAACTTTAAGATCCATTAAGCGGAATTTACTGTCGGATTTGGTCGTCTAGCTGTCTATTAGTCTAGAACGAGACCCATAAAAGGACCGGTCGTTAAGTATCATAAGTCTAGACGAGAATTTGGTTGATAAGTTTGTCGTTTTAGAATTTGTGAGTCATTTTTTAAGAATGATGTTGAAATTTTTCTTTATTAGCTTGGGTGAAACTCAAATGAGAGCTTCCCATCCCAGTAAATATATGCTTTATAAAATATCTTTTTGTTTTTCAACAATTTTATTAGAGAATCGAGTTTTAATTACTTTTATCTCTTCACATATCGATTTAAACCTCATTAAATGCCTTAAAATTATCTTTAAAATTGTTTAACCCTACGTATATCTAAGAGCTTTTCACGTTTACTTCTTTGACAATGTACCTAATGTTTTTAGCTCTCACTTGGCTTAATAACCTAAAACAACCCGCAGGTCGTTTAGCAAGATGTAACTTGCGTATCTCTCAATTCACTTTTGATGTTAGGCATAGGCCTGGCAAATTAAATATCGTACCTGATGCCTTATCTCGTGATGTTGTCTCTCTTAACATTCCAAATTTAATTCCTGATACCTGGTATCTTAATATGATTAAACTCTTACGATTTACCTAATATTTTTTTGTTCTCACTATCAATTAGTTGACTTTAATTACTTATTCCCTCTTTTGTGTACAGAATATACCTTTTACACGTTTAACTTACTTACCTTCAATTGGCTATCTTTTCTTTTTTGGTTCACTTTTCCTTTAACTTACCGTTACTTATATATCACTTCATTCTCTACACCCCCCAATATAACTATCTCGTTTCATTTAATTAATCCTCGAACTTTTACTATAGCATATTATTTGGTTTTTAGTATTTTTCTTACGTCATTAAATTTTGTGTGGTAATTGTCGTAACTTTGGTTGAAATAACTCATTGAATTTTTATGATTGGTTTGAGCTGATGTTAGATGGATGCTTTCTTCTTTGGGCTCACATAGGAGTCGCGGCCTATGCCATTGTAAGAAATAGTCCATGTTTGCAGTTGCAAAAAACTAGGATTGTCTATTCCATGTGTTTTTCCTCTGAATTATTACAGTCGCCCACATTATACTACATCATTATTTCTTTCTTTTTCGACTAAATCACCATAACTTATAAACATTTTTTTTCATTGTTTTTTGTTGAACTTTGTGGTGAGGCGCTATTGCTTCTTATTGATATCTTATTGAATTCTCGGTTGTTTTAGCATATTGGGACAGTGTACCTGTATTTAATTGCTTATAATTAGGCATTTTTGTGTGTTTAGGGTGCTACCGTTTTAAAAAACTACCTTAAAACAGTTGTTTTTGTGTAAATGTATCTGTATTGATACTTTTGAGTTGTTGTGTCAACTTTTGGCTGATTTTCTTATCGTAGTGGATGCACTCGTTAGAGCCTAGAATTTTTTTTAATTTATATGTTTTATCTTACCTATATAACGGCTCCACAGAGCCACTCTATCGTTATCTTTATCTATTATCTTTGGTAATGATTAGGTTAATATCTTTATCTTGTTTATTATCTTTGATAATACCCTTAGTTTTAGTATCGTTATCTTACCGACTACCATTAGTAATAACTTCGAAATAATTTCACGTTATCTTACCGATTATATTTAGTAATAACTTTTGTTTAATGTCGTGTTACCTTACCTACTATCTCTAATAATAACTTTAGCTTAATATCGCGTTATCTTACCTGGTATCTCAAACAATAACTAAAGCTTAATACCGTTATCTTATCTATTAAATTTGATGATATCAATTTAAGCTTAATATGGTTATCTTATCTATTATCTTTAACAATAATTTGAGATCTTGTCTTATCTTTTTATCTTCCTAACGTTTGGTATTTATGACCAGACGTGGGAATTATTTTTCTTAAAATTTAAGTGAAAAAGCTAACCTGATGTAGAAATGTAATTTGTTAGGTTAGCAACATAAGGATTTAGTAGGGTGGTACTTTTGGTAAATTTGTTGATTCACAACCATGTCATGGACAAGTTTTAATGTGTATCGTTAGTAAACCAAAGTACCAGTGACAAAAATTTGCTAGAGTGTAGACTAACGCACTCTGTTGAACATTTTAAATTTGGGCACTTTTTGCCAACAAAGAACAGCTTTGATGCAGCGCTCATGTGTGTTTGCACGTAAGAACTTTAATGTTAGCGTTAGTTTAGATAGGTTAGGCGACTTGTCGCATTTGTTTTAATTTAAGTAGTGTTTCATGCTCCCCGACAAATTTGTGCTGTCGATTATTAGTGTAGTCAAAGACAATGGGGCTACATTTTCCGTTTCCTGGTAATTCCGTAGACGTGATATCGGTCGAAAAAACCAGGTGGCGCCTTATATAAACATTTTGTAGGTTTTAAGTTAGGTTTTATGTAGGGTAGTTAGGACTTAGACTTTAAGCTGTTACTGTGCTAACAGACTTTTTCTTTTTTTAAGTTTTTTCTTTTGTGGCTTTGTCGCGATTGTTACGTGCCAAATTGGCACTAAACATTGTCTTAGCTTAATTTTTATGTGCGGAAGTTTTCGCGCCTTAAAATTTAAAAGACATGGCGTGTATTTTCGTCACGCCAGAGTGCGTTTGCGCGAGATCGCGCGGGAACTTCGCGCCGACGCGTGAAAGAACAAAAGTGGGAAGTTTCCGAAAGACGCCTAGGAAACGGGGCTTTTTGCCCCTGACCTTCGTGAAGAGCGGTTTTGTCAGGTATCGTATCGTGCCTTATCTTTATTTATGTAGATCCCCTTGCCTGATTATCTTTGTTTGTCGCCCTTATACCTGTTCCTGCCCTTTCCCTACATAGGTAGAGGTAATTTGTAGCCGTTGGCCAAACCGCATTCCACGCCGGAGCACCATCTTTAATCACTCCGGAGTAGAGCCCTGAGATTCCGTCGAAGCCATTTGGATGGACGTTAGGCGTACCCTCCGTTAGTTGCCTTAAAAGGGCCATCAGTAGCCCTGATGGACTTCAACAGAAGCCAACTTTAACTCAGGGACATATTCATGTGAGTATTTCGCTGTTATAAACTATTGTTTCAAAATTCGCATATTTTCCGTCAATGGTGTATTTAATTTGTTAATGGTGACGTCATTGACAGATGGGCGCGCCAAAATCTGTACAAAGGTTAGCGTTACCAACTGCCCGTGGCGACGCTTATTCCGCGCTTGCGGTGTTGTATTTACGACTTTTAAATTGTAAGAATGCCCAGCAATGTTGTGCAATATCAAAGCTATAATTTAGTTTAAGCGTTGATGCCTCGTGTCGCATATTAAATCATGTATTCGAAACTGTTCAGAAATAATTTTCCCATAAACTGGTCCCCCTAGTACACTGAGAAAAGGATTTTGTTGCTTCAACTGAAAATTAGTTGATTCAATTAGAATTTTGGTTTGTATATAAACAATGATCTATATGCATTAAATAGAACATAATAAAATGTTGGAAAACCGATTTTGAAGCAAACAAACCTAAATTTGCACCACAATAATTATTGCATTTACTGAAATCGTTATTAATGTAACTTGAATGTTAGGTATCGATACTTCAATTGCTTGTAGGTTTGATTTGAATTATTTAATACTTTTATCAAATAAACTGTTATGTTAAATCAACACGTTGAATATCCCACTTACATATAAAAATCATTGAAGCAAATACTTGAAAGGGTTTGTAGCATTAAAACAAACTATTCAAATTTTTCAACTAACCAAAAAGCGTCATTGGTTTAACTAACCCATATGTTGAGCAGATAATAATTATTAAGCTAAGTGGCTAATAAGGGTTCAAGTAATAACATTTGTGGTTTAATCAAACTTTTATTGTGTTGAATTGAAACATTTAGCTATCAAATCAATCATTTCGTTGCGTTGTACATTGTTTAGAAATAGAATTAGTTTAAACATCCAAGGTAGTTTGATTCAATATCCAGCTTGATCGATTCCGGCTTAATGAAGTTATTTTAACCATTTTTTTTAATACAACTTGGCGATCAACGAATGAGTTTGTTCATCCCTAACAGATTTTTAAAAAATATTGATTTAAAATAACTTCATTCAGTCACATTATCAAGTTGTATATTGAATCAAATCTCACCTTGAATGTTACATTTACCTTAGTTCATCCTGCATAATTTTCAGTTTAGCTTCCACTTCAATTTTATAAAACTGACACTGATTATTGAAAGTTTGTTTATTCTTTGAGGTTGCCATTGGTCTTTGAAGTTAGACGATCGCTTATATAGTTGAATGCAAAAACAACGGCATTTAGTTATGGGGAATTGAGACCAATTTATAAGAAGGTACTTATGTATTTTTAGACGAAAAGATTTTGTTTAATCATAGTACAGCATACTAAATTTATCTTACATGTATTTTTACAGTTAGTTGAAATACTTTTATGGAAATTAACACTATAAACAATGCGAGGTAACGCTTGACGCCATGTTGACGTGTGGCAGACGATGGGTAGCAGTATACTAAAGATATAATGTGCGCGCGCTGAACATTCAATACGCAATATCGAAGACGTACTAAATAGCGTTGCGTTCAACAAATAACCCGACGTTTGATTTGGCAATCGTAGTTTATTTAAATCAACAAGTTAGAGTACGTTTGTTTCAATGTTCAATTTGTCACAAAACGTGTTCATTTGGCACTTTTTTCAGCATTCATTTAACTAAAATGGATTTTTTTCAACATTAATGTAGTATTGGACTAAAATATGAAATTTGTTGAGAATATTAGTTTGTATTAAATACGACTGTTGAATGAAATTCATTTTTGCATTCTTTTATTAACCAACTGTTATTATGCATTCAAACAAACAAATTTAAGTCAACTAATTTTTGTAGTTAGTTTAACCATCTACAAGCGGTTCAGTGAATATAGTTTCGTTTAGAACGACTAAAAAATACTTTACTTTTACTTTACTCTTTAAAACAACAGAATTGGTTGTATCAACCAAACCACTTTTCTCAGTGTAGCCTTGATTTATCATCACTTGATTATTTCGAGTAAGATTACTTTAAAGGTAAGGTCTAGGAGAATAATTCAGCTGACACAAATCAATTAAAAGCAAATATCAAGGCACAAATAAGACTGATCTCGAGGAAATTGTGTGGACGCGTTATTATTAATCTTCGTTGTCGATGTGAAGGGTGCATACAATGCAACGGACACCATTTAGACAATATTGTTTTCGGCTCATAAATTTCCATTGTCTGCACATTATCTTTTTATAAATAAATATTCACAGAAAATTTAGGTTTTTTTATTTATACGCAAATCATAGTGTTGATACCCTTTTCGTGGTCATCTTGTATTTAAGAGCAGAAGTGACAACTGGATTAGGTTTGGGCAATCTACGTCACTTTTACACTTGCACCCCTTTCTTATTAGAAAATCAGTAATAGTAAAATAAAATGACCCTTTTTAAAATATAGGACATATAGTGCCACCAAGCAACCATAGGACCTTGGAAGTGTGTACTTGGTGTCACTGCCTGCTAAGAAGTACACTCAAAGTAGAAAGCTTTTATTTGTCAAATGAAATATTTGTAAGGTTAGGTTATTAATATTCGACATTAATGGCATTATTGAATTTTTTAATCTATAATAATTTTAGAAGATTTAATTAACAATGACATGGAATTTTAAATTTATTTTAAAATGCTTTCTAATTGGTTCCATATGTTGTTGTTGGAAATTAGTTCACATATTTTTCGGGTTCTATGTTTGCTTAGTGGCACTGTATATTGGTTACGTAAATCAATTCTAGGCCGAAATTCGGCGTGTTAGTTCGTCTGACTCAAGTATATTAGAACTTTCCTACCATCTGCATTTTTAGTGAACAAGTATTAAGCAATGGTACTGATTATCTAGATGAAATAACCATTCTCCAAGGGATGCCTTTACAAAATTATTCTATTTTTGTTTGTTTAGTAAAAACATGATGGCAAAGCTTCAACATGCACAGTGCTGTATCTCGACTTTGGTAATTTTGGCAATTTATAGTATTCCTGCTGATTGGGTTTCACATGAGGTAAGTAATTCGGCTAATTAGCGTAGGAATCTTTAAGTAGGTTTTTAGGCAATGAAAATGGGGTATGCAATATATAACTCAAACTGGTACAAAAAACACTTTTATAATCTGCAAATTCCAATAGGACTTATAATTAAGATGTCGAGTAACAAAACCACGTTTACAGCCGGTGGACTTATTGAAGTTGATGCTAAGGTTTTGATATCCGTAAGTTATTCTTCAAGAATGGTATTTTATTAAGATAAATTAACAGGTACTAAAATTATACAATGCATCATATTTTCTATATGTAATAAAGTCCAATAACGTAGCATAGTTTAGTAGCTTGTTTGTACACTGCAAATCAAAAGATTTTAGTAAGCATATTCACGTATCTAATGACTTAGACCATACGCTCCAAAAAATTTTGAAATCCCGTACACTTTTGCTCGACAATATTTTCTATTCCTACAATTAATTGTCCAATGCTCTAGCAGAAGGTTCTATATTGCTCAAGCAGCTAGCTTTTTTTACCTGAAATTTTGTTCCTGAACCTTGCTGTACAAAGCAGTGTAGGTATTTTTAACGTGCATGCCAAAACTCTCACACGGAACCTCTCATCCAAACTCAAATGAAAAATGCTCGACTAACATTTTTCAAGCGGTCCGTGTCTGGAATGGAACTCGAAACCTTGTCTGATCCACGGAGCCACCGACAATATTTTTTATCGCCAACTTTGGGTTCTGATTTTTGGAAACTTGCTTGACAAAAATTTTATTAATTCCCTTTCAGTTTTTGTCTGTTGTCCAAGTTTACTGAAGTTGGAAATTATTTGTAAACGAACAAAATATTTTATTTTAACGAAGTAAATTTTAATTAATTACCCTAAAATTGAAATCTTTTATTTTAACCACCTGCACGTGCGACTGATTAGTTGAATAAATAATAGATAGATAGATAGATATTTAATCAGTACCCATGTAAACATGGTAAAATTACATAGTGAGCAATGCCCAATACATAAATAAATACATATATACATTCCCTTAGCCTAGTTTGTCAAGCAAGATTTTAATACAATTTAAGAAGTGAAGAGAATAGATACATAATTTAAAAACTTAACAACAAAAGTTTATATCACAGTCTAATAAAGCATCACCGGCCTTATCCAAACGTGTCACATAAATAATGCAAAATCACAAAATGTGATAGAAGTCATAAGTTAAAGATAAAATTTATAGAATACTACAGAAGCTACAAGAAAAACAAACCCAAGGGTTAATCAAAATGATCAGTAAGGAATTCTTCGATCCTGTAATAACAGCGCTCACGCAGCAAGGACAGTAACGAAAATTTAAACTGCTTGAAGTTATTGTAAGATTTTATTTCTTTGGGAAGTTTATTAAAAAGTGTCGGTGCTGTGTATAAAAATGATTTTTTTATAAAGCTTGATAAAGGTAAAGGTCTATAAAAGTCAGCTGCAGTTCGTGTATTATGATGATGAAATGAACTATGAGTAGCAACATTATTATTATATCTGTGAAAAAGGATTAATGATTCAAAAATGTACATTGAAGCATGGGTTAGAATGCCGAGTTTCTTAAAAAGAGGTTTGCAAGGAGCAGTTTTATCCGCCTTGCAGATTATGCGGATGGCATGTTTTTGTATTTTAAAAATAATTGAAATATTTTCCGAAGTAGAATTGCCCCAATAGGCTATGCCATACCTCATTCTCGACTCAAATAGAGCAAAGTATACATTAAGAGTGCATTGTTCCGATAAAGGTCCCGAGACAGTTCTCAATGCAAAGCAAGCCGAAGATAATTTATAGGCTAATGAGATTATATGTTCGGACCCGTTCAGACTCTGGTCAACTATTAATTCTAAAAACTTTGTCTCTGTAACTCGGGACAAAGATAAGTCATTCAAAATATTATCAGCAATCGTTATAACTTTAAACGCCACCAGACAGGTTTTTTCAATATTTACTACTAACTTATTGGCAGTAAGCCATTTTTTAGCAGATTCAAAATCTGTCATAATATTATTCTCTAAATGATTGATAGATAGAGATTCCCAATTAACAGTAATGTCATTTGCAAATAAAGTAACATTTCCATGTTTAATTGCATCAACAATATCATTGATATAGAATAAGGTCCTAGCACTGAACCTTGGGGAACGCCTAAGGATATTTTTTGTTTATCAGATACATTATTAAAAGGAGTGTGAACTGATTGGAATCTGTCGTTTAAGTATGATCTCAACCAATTGTTCGGAAGTCCTCTGATTCCGTAGAAATAAAGTTTCTTTAAAAGAATGTCATGATTAACACACTCTGTTACGTGCCAAAGTGGCACTTAAGCATTGTTTTTAGTTTAATTTTGATGTGCGGAAGTTTCGCGCCACAAATTCAAAAGACTTGGCGCGTACTTCCGTTACGTCACAGTGCGTTTGCGCCAGATCGCGCGACGCGAGTGGAGGAGGAACAAAGTGAAGTGTTTTCGTGACTCTCTGTAACGTGGCTTTTTTGCCTGAACCTTCGAGTGGAGTAGACGTTTAGGTATCGTATCGTGCCTTATCTTATCTATGTAGATTTCCTTGCTTGCTTATCTTTGTTTGTCGCCCTTTACCATGTTCCCGTCTTTCCCTGCATAGGTAGAGATAATTTGCAGCCGTTGGCGAACCGTACTGCACGACCCTGGATGAACGAGCCCATGACTGCCGGAGCTGGTCCGAGCGCTTTGGAAGAGCGTTGGGCGTACCATTTTTAACTACCTAAAAAGGGCCCTCCGTAGCCCTGATGGACTTGAACAGAAGCCAACTTTAACCCAAGGACATATTCATGTGAGTAATTACTGTATAACCTATTGTCTTAAATTTATATAATTTTCCGATTATTGCGTAATATAATTTGTGCATTTCTGACGTCATTGACAGATGGGCGCGCAAAATCTGTACAAAGGTTAGCGTTACCAACCGCCAGTGGCGTCGCTCGCTTTTTTGTTTCGCGCTTGCGCGATGTATTTATCGACTTTTTAACTGTAATTATCGACGTTTTTAAATTGTAAAAACTCAAATGCCTTGCTAATATCTATGAACAATGTAGCTGACAGAGTATGCTTTTTGTTTAATGCAGAGTACACATCACTCAAAAAATTGTGAATAGCATCCATAGTGGATTTATTTTCACAGAAACTAAACTGTGCAGAAGAAAAAACATCGGATTTTTTTTGCAAAGTTAACAATTCTTAATTTAACTAATGTTTCAATTAATTTTGAGAATACTGACAACAAGGAAATATGTCTGAAGTTGTTTGCAACTAATGGACCTCCCTTGTGAAGCGGAATGACAATTGCATGTTTTAGACATGCAGGAAACACACCTAATTGGAATGACTCATTAAGTAGATCAGTAAGATATTTTAATAGATTCATAGGCAGGCAGACCAAAACATTAGCAGAAATATTATCATCACCTGTACAATGTTTGTTTTTAAATGATTTGATGATGTCCAGAATTTCATATTCGTTTGTTAGAAATAACATAAAATTTTTTTCGAACTGTTTACAATTATTTCTTTGAAAGTCAGTTGCATCAGACAATGATGAGTTATTGTTAGAGACTAGCTTAGGTGCAGTTGTTGCAAAATGTGAGTTCAGGAAACTAGCCACTCCTTTTCTAGTACATTTTCGAGACGAATATGAGAGCTATAAGACTTTCATCTACCTGTCAATTCGTTGATAAGCTTCCATGATTCTTTTTGCCTATTCTTAGATAGTAAAATACGGTTTGTTAATGAAAGTGATTTAGCCAAATTGATTACAGTGTTAAATATTCTTTTGTACTTTACGTAATAGTTCTTAATAAAAAACGATGATGGAAAATGTTTATAAAGGATATGTAAAATTTTTTTATTTTTGACAGATATTTTGATACCTTTTGTCAGCCAGTTTTTCCTTTTTATATAATGGGTGTTGTTATGCATACAAAATTATTTTATTGTTTAATTAAGTCAGCTTATGCGCTTTTGCCCCTTGGTAAACTTTAAACGGTCATAACTTTCGTAATATTAATCAGATTTTGTCGAAATAAGCACCATTCGAATCATTATAAAGTGAATAAGGGCCGCTATACTTGCGGCCACGTACCCAATGCTCCACCCGTAAGTACTACAATGGGTTTAAACGCAAAAAATATAAACGTGCTTCAAATTAAATTTAGCTACAAAATTAATTCATCCTAAATAAACATCCAACAAACTGAAACAAAAACTAGAAATTGGGTTTAAATAATGGTATCCCTAGCGTTTATTTTGGAGCGTGCCCGATCAACAAAACACAAGCAAAAGTGAAAGGGGGAGGAATCCGTAATACTAGATAGCAGCTGCCAGCTCTGCTTGCCGGTGCGACCTGAAGGGTCGACTTAAAACTATCCAAAGCTAGCTAACTAATTTTAAAATGAATTCAAATTTCTAAGTATTTGCCAAATATTTTAATAGTGAATCCAGCTATTTTTCCTGCTCTATAAATTCGTCTTCCCTGGTCTATGTAATTTATTTTATTCCTAGCTTTCCCTTTTCACTCCCTAGCTGATTTATATTACAATTACAATCTTCACAATTATAATCTTCCTTCATCAAAAAAATAATGCAACCAAAATGGCGGCAGAACGTCAGATAATATATATCAAGCCTCAACGTAGTAAAGTACATACAAAATAAATATAAAATGTAATATAAAATGTAAATTTAAATATAGCTATAACTAAATAAAAAGAAATAAAAATATGTATATAAATAAATAACATCTAAAAGCATAAGCATGTGACAGTGCATGTATTAGCAAAAGCATCACCCAAATGAATTATTAGGTGCACCCGCATGAGCATCATGTTGGCTAGCGCCATTACACACAAAAAACCTGCTCGTTAAATTATTTCAAAATTTTTCGTATTTAATACAAATCAATGCTCATGCGAATATAGCCGCCACAATTTTATTCTTACCTCGTATATATGTTTCTCCAGTATCCGAAGATCTGGTCGTTTGCGTACATTTATTGTTTCTTACTTCTAAGGGGAGATGAATATGCATTGTTAAAGTCTTGGAGGGTATGCACTAAACGTCCTGTGGGGATCACAATTACTATCACTTTTAAGTCCTGGGAGGATGCGCGGTTTCACTCTATTTTATTAGCTTTGTTTATTTTATTGATTTAATTTAATTAGAGTTTCTGATTTATTTGTTATTGTTTATTTGTTACTATTTATTCCCGATTTTCCGCGCGTATAAGGTGAGATAGTGATTGTATTATTGGTATGGGTGGTGCATATGGGCTTTTAGTTACAATTGTTATTATTATTATTATTATTATTTTCCTTTTTTTCCAGTTTTTGCTTATTTCATGCTCGCATCCTTTCTTACGCCACGTCAAAATTCTAAAATTTCCAATCTTCCCCCCATCCCCCTTCGATTTACGCGCGGTTATCACCGTCTAATCTCGCGACTCTTCCCGCGAATTCTTTAAAGGCTGTCCAGAACGCTTTCTGGTTAACCACTTCCCCGACTTCCTCTAGGCTCTTTGGCCATGCTAGGCCTGCGATTGTTAATTTCATATCAGCTAACCCTGAGTTCGTGTCTAGCAGCGAAACGAATAAGACGTGAAAATGTAATCTCTCTTCGGAAATTATTTTAGAGTTAATTTTAGACTTAAAGCAACGATAAGTAAGTGAATTTGTAAATGTGCAACAAAGAACACTAATGTACATACTTCGAAATTAATTTCCTTAAAAGTTTAAAATTGGAAAGCCAAAACAGGAGTAATTTACAACCTACTTACTACAAATGCTAAAGACATCATTTAAACGCACGCGGTATACTAGGTCAAGTTCGCCCGACGCATCTTATATTTTAGTGGTGCAAATACAGAAAGTTAGTTTCAAAACTTTTCTTAATAGTAGACCCTTCACATACAAATTTACGTCATGATTAGTCACGAAATAACAAATAATTAGAACGCTTTTGCAACAAAATTGAAACAGAATAATTGTTATACTTCCGCATATTATCAAATAACATTCTTGAGATTCTATTACACACGGAAGGTGTAACAAATATAGAACGCGCATTCCACAACTCGCAAGAACGTTGATGTACATTGTAACATGTTTAATTTCAGCAATAATTATTAGCATTGAATTACGAGGATAATGCGCTAAGCGTGCCTTATTCCTTGTTAATCTTCTTATATGAAAATACCTGTGTGACATAAAGTTACTTCGTTACGCATCTTTAGCTGCTTCGTTGTTATTTCCACACCTCAAACGTCGCTATCATTCGGTCCTTGCTTCATCGAGCAGTCGCCCGCTAGCAACTGCCTTATCAACATGTATTCCCGGCTAGAGGCGTGCGACCTTTGTATAAATTACTCTTCTAAGCAGGTCAGGTCGTGCTAGACCTGAAACTGTTTTTGATACCTTCTACTAACGGTTGGTAAAGTATACATTTTAAGAACTAATTTAATTTGGTTTCATTTATTTAGCGCGTCAATTAGGAGTCGTCACTTAGGATTTGTCGTCTAGGATTTGTAATTTGTCAACTTAGAATTTATCAATAAAGAATGATAGATTTTGGATTGGATTACAGTCGTCCCAAATTAGAAATGGATAGTAACGTTGGCCGGAGATTATGAATTTCCATCCAGATTTGTCTTGGAGCAACAGCGCCAGTTCGGTTCCTTATTAGATATAAGATATTTCTTGCATGTGTTTTGAATGTCATAAAAATTTGATAAACGGACTATCATATAAAGCACGGAAAGTTGCTGTTATGTTTTTAAATATGTAATCTGTTTAATCCTCAATTATAGTTGAACTGGTTTTACAAGCCGTAGAACGAAATTTTGTTAGGTTTATATAATGACAAGCTTTGTTCCATTTGAACCTTAGATAATTTCAATGTATGTTTTCGACGTCATACTTTTTTTGTGTTGCACAGTTGACAGATGTTGTCATGAAAGCAGATGCTTTGTGCAGCTGTCATAGAATTTAAACTGAACATTCCTATTTTTGTGATTAGCTTTTATCTACATATAAATTATAAAATCTAAATATGAAAGTTTAAATCCACGCTATGTAACAATTTAGAAACTGTTATCTACCTGAAAAAATCTGCCCAGGTTAGAAACGTTAATTCATTGTATTTTGGCTACAAATTATTTTTGATCAAATTTTTAAATCAAGTTTATGTTTCAAGAGCAGTTGTTTGTTTAAAACCTTAACCTTGTTATAGATGTTAACTATAAAAATTTTTTTTACTTGTTAAAAGGTGTTGAAATTTTAAAAGAGAGTTTTTTTAGTAAACAATTGGTTAAACTCTGAGGCTTTTATTTTGGTCAAGTGCGATCAAATCTGATAACACAAAAGTAAAATTCTTGAGTAATAATTTTATGCCAATATCATATTGGATATACATTTTTTTAATTTTTTTTGATACCTTTATAGGACACAAATGGTGTTCTAATTTTTTATTTATTTAATCTTTGCAATTTCTTACAGGAGCTGCGTCTTATTTTTATAAGACAGGTTATTGTTAACAAAGGCGATCGTTTTATCTTTGGGTTTCCACGTCCGCCCTTAGAATTGTGCTCTGCTATTATCGTGATTATCTCAGGACTTGGTGGCGCCTATTTAGATTAGTTTAACTTTGGGTTGCAAACAAAATTCGACACCCCCCCCCCCCACTTCTTATTGCTCTATCCAGAAATAGGCCCCTAGCTATGTCGGAAGATTTTTGTTCACTATCGTCGGAACGTGGGGCTGGCATAGACTAAAGTGGTTACACTAACGCCCATTTGAAAGAAGAAGAAGTTTCAACATTGCATTTATTACTGTGCTAGTTAATAAAATAAAAACAGTTACAAAACTTTAAGCCTATCTTGCGCT
This sequence comes from Platerodrilus igneus, assembly GCA_036346225.1. Classification (NCBI taxonomy): domain Eukaryota; kingdom Metazoa; phylum Arthropoda; class Insecta; order Coleoptera; family Lycidae; genus Platerodrilus; species Platerodrilus igneus. Next base: position 65,960 of record JARFIW010000042.1, on the reverse strand, counting down.
AATTGAGGTTGTTTTGGTAAAAATTTGTTGGGAAATTTGGAAAATAAATTGCAGGAATGTAACACGCCCAAAATAAACGGTCGCCCATCGATGACGTAAACTAAGAGAACACCGCCGCCCACGCGGAAGGAGCTCGCTTTGAACTTGAACCCGAACCTGAAAGAAATGGAACATCATCCATCAACACCCCCTGGAACGGCCCCACCCACACCAACTCCTAGCCAAACCTTCGACGAACAATTTTCTCTACAAACAAGGAAACGACTACGACAAATAGCCCGGAACAACAAAAACTTGAAATAACCAAATCATTAGACGAAATGTACTCCGATTTTATGGACTTTATTAACAACGAGCTGGATCAAACAAACAGACTCAAAGTAGGACAACGAAAGGAATTGAAGGATCGTCTAACGCAGTGGGCGTTTGCTCAAGCCGAATTAATTGGGGAATACCAATACATTAAACAACAAAATACCGACCTACACAAACAAATAATCAAAACGAAACTCGAACTAGAACTACATAAAACACAACAAAAGCACACACCGACATTAACGTACGCAAATATCCTAGCACAAAAACCACCCCCGCCCAAAATAGACGCCATAACAAAATCAGTGGCTGATCAAACAGGCACAGTCTTCATAACATCACGCAAAGGAGAGACAGTACGGGAAATACAAGAAAAATTCACAAAGACCCTGGACCCAACAGTCGACAAAATCAAAATTAAAGCAATGCGAACGACAAGCAAAGCACTAATCATTGAAACGGACAACGAAAACGAGGCAAACAAAATTATCAACAACCACAAACTGAAACAAATACTAAACTGTGACAAACCAAGGAAACGAAACCCTCTTGTAATACCTTACGACATACCGACATACCTTAAAGAAGCAGATATCAAGAATCTGATATACAACCAAAACTTAGAACGCGAAATGACCAAAGACGAATTTGATAGAGACTTCACAATGAGCTTCAAAACAGGACCACGCGACAAACAAACCCTACATCACGTAGCACAAGTAACGGGAAAGCTAAGAAACATAATAACACGTTTAGAGAAAATCTATATCGAATACAGGTGCATTGCAGTTAAAGACCACCTAGTAGTTCCTCGTTGCATGCGCTGCCAAGACCTAGGATACGTCGCGAAATACTGGTCACACAAACAGGACACTTGTGGACACTGTGGACAAGACGAGGCAAATCATAGAAGAGCAGAATGGCCGAAAAAGACACCTCTGTTATGCGTCCCCTGCACGAAAAAAAAAACAAAAAAAGCACGCCAGAATGCCCGAAAAAAGACACCCCCGTTATGCGTCCCCTGCACGAAAAAAAAAAACAAAAGAAGCACGCCAGACAGAAAAGACTGTCCAACTTACAAATTACTGATGTAAACACTTATCCAGAAAACAGATTATGAATAATACACCAAAATCAGTATCGAAAGAGAAGGAAACAACTCACGCACCAATAATACAAATATAAGAACTACGACAGTCACCACACATAAGAGACATAAACCACCATCCCAATGAGAACGGGACAGAATTAGAGCAGAACGACATAACACTAGCACAATTAGACACACAACAGAAACAATAGACATGGGGACTACAACGGACATTACAGATGCACCTAAAACAACCGAACAGGTAACACAGACAGAACGCACACAAACAAACAAACTACATAGACTGATAAGATCTCTCACAATAAGCAATAAAATAAGGATATTACCGCAACACGAAATAACTGCACATACAGACAATACCAATACCGACAACTTGCTGGCAAAAAGCAAAAATAGACCAAAAGCCATAACAACAGCAAACGTACGACCTACAATACCGGAACCGTACAACGCGGAAGTAACTATGACTCATAAGAACACTTTTTGGAAACGAACGAGCACAAAATTACAACGTCCGCCCACTGACGAGTGTGTACCTTCAGTGGGTTGAGTCATACTTAAGCGGCACCTCCACGTGGTTCTCCTGCAGGGAAACGCCTCACAAGTTACATCATTTGTGAGCTAGGCCAAGCCGCTGGACGTTTACACTGTGACAGACAGTGAGTTAAATCCGGGGGAATAATTTACCTAATAAATAACGGCGGTGCAGAAATTCCTGCACCTCCGCCCCCAGTATTAATAAGAGCTTTTAGACTAATATTAGTTTAGTAGTATTGCATAAGTTTAGATTTAATAAAAATTAACTCACACAAGATGGTCAGCTGTGTGTGTGAGAAAGAGTTCAAGTCGATGGCCTACTACAAGCAACACATCCGGCGGAACAACTGCCGAGACCCTCCCGCAGAGAGAGAGAACATCTGTGCGGTTTGTAAAGTAACATTCAAATTATATATAGGGGTGCGTCAACACCTGAGGCTAGCACATCCTGTCGACTATAACCAGGATTTATTGGTGCAATACGCAAATCCTGTTCAGAGCCTCTGGCGCTGGACCGACGAGGAACTAGCGGCCATGGCGAAAGTTGAGCTCGGGTACGAAGGTTAACATGCATCTACTGCAGATCTTCAAGGAAAGGGCCCTCCAGTCCATCAAAAGCAAACGGAGGACCCTTGCCTACAAAACTATAATCGAGAACCTAAGAAATAACTTAGGTTCTGGTGCGTCACTCCTAGACGTACCGCGAGACATTGCTGAGGGAAACCAGCAACCAGACGGCGAGACTAAGGCCAAGGCCAAAATCTCTCCGAAAGTGACGACTCGCAGCCGGTCATCCCGAACAACATCACGAGGGGTGGCAGAACGGCTAGAGACCGAGGGTAGTGGGAAGGTGGCTAAAGGACTCCACTGTAGCGGGGATAACCCTAAGAGAAAAGGTGCGGAGGGAAAACACAATTTCCTACGGGAGTTGAAGGTAGTGCTTACACCTATTCAGGTAACCGCCCGGAAATGGTCGGACCTGGAGGTGGCTACAACACAGTTGGCTGTCCCCAGAAACACCCCAATAATGCAGGGCGCTGAACCGTCACAAGAGTTCCTAGGTACGGGAGAGAGGGCAATAACATCGCCCAAGATATTGGCAAGCTTGTCTGCCAAAGCCCTTCGGTCACATATAATTGAGTATTTCGAAAGTCACGGTGACTGGTCTCCCTTAGATGTCCAGCTGTACGATCTGGTTGTGGCAAGCCCCGATGAGATTTGTAGGGAAGAGTTTTGCCGAGTGCTTGATATCTGGTTGGACTCGTTCTCCTCGAGGACTGCAGTAAGGCACAACGGACGCAAACATCAAAGCACTTCCCGGGGCAAACAGCGATACGGCAAGGGAGCAGCCAAAGCCCTGCGGTATAAAACCGAACAGGAGCTTTATAAGCGGGACCGTGGAACACTTGCGGCCCGTATTATAGATGAAGCCCCGGTCATCGACCAACACCTAACGCCTGCCGTAGATGAAGTGTTTTTGAGGTTTGACACCGTATTTGGAAAGAGTTCTTTTGGTGATGCGGAGCCCAATAGGGTACCCCTTCACGGGAACAACGATGTTGACACCTTCCGCCCGATCTCGGCCGAGGACTTGGAGTGGGCGCTGGTAACCTCCAGGTCCACCTCGAGGGGCCCGGATGGGATTGCCTATGCAAAGCTGAAGAACAAGAGAGTGCAACAACAACTCGTACTCCTGTTCAACAGCATGCTGTATGCTGGCGTTGTTCCGAGGGCTCTGAAGGAGAGTAGGACGGTGCTGCTAAGCAAGGGAGGAGATCCCTCCAATTTAGATAATTGGAGGCCCATCACGATCTCCTCTGCAGTATTCAGATTGGTCAATAAGATCATGGCAAGATGGTTGGGAGAACTTCCTCTACACCCTCATCAGAGGGGGTTTACCAAGGTGGATGGAGTGTTACTCAATACCTTAACCTTGGATGCAGTAATCAAATACAACAGGAGGAGGGAGCATCCCTTCCACCTGTTGTCCTTGGACATCAAAAAGGCATTTGATACTGTGTCCCAGGATTCGGTCTTGAGGGCACTTCGTCGATTTGGGGTAGAGGAGGAAACCCAGCGCTTTGTCATGGACGGGTATAAAGGGGATACCACATTTATACAAGTGGGTCAGTCCCGGACGTCCGTCATCGAAATCCGCAGCGGGGTTAAACAGGGGGACCCGTTGAGTCCCATTCTCTTTAATCTCGTTATGGACGAGGCTATCTGTGTGCTTCAGGAACTTGGGGCAGGGATTAACATCGATGGAGGTGTGTCGGTGTCAGCTTTAGGGTACGCTGATGACTTGCTGCTGCTGGTGAAGACCCGCCAGGAAGCCGATAGGCTTCTGCAGCGTACTGTTGGATTCTTGAGAGAAAAGGAGCTCAGCCTGAACCCTAAAAAGTGCAGGGCTGTGTCCACAGGAGTGCTACCTGGGAGAAAAGTTCTCTTTTCTCACACGGAATCACTCTTTAAAATAGACGGAGCTCGTCTCGAGCAAATTGCGCCGGACGAATTTGTTAAATACTTAGGAGCCCGGTACAACTGCTTGGGACAAACTAAGCCTATGCTCGAGGGTCTTCAACAGGAACTATCTCGTATAGAGAAAGTTTGTCTGAAGCCAGCCCAGAAGATGACCCTGATTCGCAACCATCTCCTGCCGCGGTATATCCACCTTCTTCGGACCCCAAGGATCACCGCCGTCATGCTGCGAGCGGTCGATAGGCTTGTGCGCGTCTCGGTGAGACGTATTTTACATCTCAACAAGACTTGCGCGTCTGAATTTATCCATTCCCACCCGCGACACGGCGGGCTGGGTGTAATGTGTACGAGGACGGGAAATCCCATTATTTTGCATAACCGCCTCGTACAAATTAGAGCTCATGCAGACGCATTAACCGCCAGGGTGATGTCTCTCCCTGCTATGGAAAGGCTGCAGGGAGTACTGAATAAACTGTACACCAACGTAGGGGCCACGAAACGAGAGGCCCGCAACCATTGGTGTGAGCAGCTCCAGATCTCCTATTCGGGCAATGGGTTGCTCCAAGAGAAGAGCTCGAGCTATGGTAGCACCTGGGTCTCCGATCTCCCACAAGAGTGGACGGGTCGGGACTATGTCCAAGCGGTGCAACTTCGAGGAAACCTCCTACTAGCGTTAGGACTCACGAGCAATCCGCCCGCCGAACGAAAGTGCCGTGCTGGCTGTAACAAGGTGGAAGAGGCGGCTCCGTGGCGTAGTGGTATGTGTGTGACTACTACGCCCAAGGTCCCGGGTTCGAATCCCGACACGGTCCGCTTGAAAAATGTTAGGCGAGCATTTTTCACAAAAATACACCCTCGTTCGGATGAGAGGTAAAATGGAGGTCCCGTGTGTGAGTGTTGTCACGCACGTTAAAGATCCCTACATTGCTTGGAACAGCAAGGGTTCGGCAAAATTCCAAATTTTCCGAGTAAAAAAAAAACTCGCTTCCTGGCCATGTAGTACCTTCGGGTGGAGCATTGGAAAATCAAATGTAATGTAACAAGGTGGAATCGCTGAGCCATGTCCTGCAAGGCTGTCCAGTGACACACTGGAACAGAATTTGTAGGCATGACCGCGTTGCACATTGTTTGGCTAGTACAGCTGAAGGCGGCGGTTGGATTGTTCAAGGGGAACCAAGGTTACGCCTTGGCAATGGCAGTCTGCAGAAACCGGACCTCATATGTGTCAAGGGGGATTCGGTTGTCGTGGCTGACGTCGCAATAGCTTGGGAAGGACCCAACGCACTTGCTGTTTACCACCGACAGAAAACTGAGTACTATGGTACGGAGGAGATGACTACTTTCTTGAAAACGCTATACCCGGACAAGAGACTGGCGATAACCTCCTTGGTCATCGGTGCTCGGGGAATCTGGGCGGTGACGAACAGCAAGATTTGCAAAGAATTGGAGCTAACCCCAGCCCAGTGTAGGAACCTGGTGCACAACACGATCAATGGTAGCGTGCTGGTCCATAAGGACTTTATGCGCCTCGTTTCGTATCGATAACATCACGATGCGGCGAGGGCTCTCCTGGCGCATACAGGCTGTACCTTGCAATTTTCGGCATAGAAATAGAATAGAATTAATTAGAGTTTAAGGTGGAGTCGCACCTACTGTGCGATTCAAGCACTTCATGCCGTACTTGATCGGTCACCCCTCAGGTGCCCGAACACCTACCAAAGAAGACACAAAAAAACTACTATAATAAACAAAAACCCAAAAAAAAAAAGAGATAAGGAAATATCCTTAATAAAAAGAAAGAGAAAACGCTTCAATAAAACCTCGGTGGGATAGGATTAGTTCCCGACCACTTTGGTCCGGCCTTTAGCCAACCCCCGGCCCTCAGCCACCCCTGGCTTTTAGCCACACCGGCCTTCAGCCAAAACACTTGGTACTATGGCCTACAGCCACGCCAAGCCCCTTTGACACGACTAATAGCACCCAAAAAGCTCAAAGATGATGCGAACGGCCCGCCGACATCTTGGTCGAAATGTCCCTCAAAGTATATCTTTGCTGATTTGAGCATCCCCTCTAGCCACAAATCGAAACAACAATGAGACTAACAACAATCGAAGACACAATAACACTAAACACCGCACTTAGACACATAATCAGAACAGGACATCCGCAAGGGAAAACAATCACATTTCCCGCTATGGAAGCGGCAGACAGAATCTACCTCAAACGAAATAGATTACCTACCGAAACAGTGGAACTAACACACCTACTAAGACCAGTCTTTAATCGACGTCAGGAAAACTTCAACACTACCGAGCTGTACAAACGTTCGTAATGGCAGGATCGCTTTCGACTACACCAAAAAATGACCCGACTGCAAAATACGAACATAACATCCTGATGGCTAAGGTACTAAAAATAGGCCAGCTCAATGCCATGCACAGCAACACTGTCATGCACAACAATACGCGACATAGCACAATAACAAGACTTAGACATAGTACTTATACAGGAACCTTACACGATAAAACGGAAAATCCCCGGAATGCCGGTGCGGGCAAGACAAATCGTCATAGGAGAAGTACAAATGACAGCCATAATACTCTTTAACGAGGACATTACTGCAACGACAATACAAAAACACAGTAACAAACACTGCATTTGCATAGAAATCTCAACTAAGCACACAGGAACTTGGATAATAGCCACAAGCTACTTCCAATTCAGCCATGACCCAGAACCATACATTGAAAACCTTACAAACATAGCACGCACATACAACAACAAAAACCTACTAATAGCAGCAGACGTTAATCGAGAGAAGGTAGAAAATATGATACGGCAACTACAATTGGAAATATTAAATTGCCCAAACAACCCACACACATACAAGAACAGAGCAGGTGCACAAACATACATTGACATAACGATCACAAACGGTACAGCACACGGTAAAATTCAGGTATGGTAAATACACGATGGCGTTTCAATTAGTGACCACAATCTAATCACATTCAACATACAAACACACGAAATACACATCGAAGACAATAACAACACACACAAACCAAAATACAACACAAAAAAAAAGCAGACTGGGACTAGCTACCCAACGAATTTACTCCACCTCCACCAATACAACCAGACGAGAGTGTACACGAATACGCCAAAAACTACGAAACACAATACTAAAAAACATGAAAAAAGCAATGCCACAACAACCCACGCGACAAGAACTGAAAACAGTACTATGGACAAACGAATTTCAGACACTCAAAACACGAGCCAGGAAAGCCAGGAAAATATACCAAAACTCATTGACACCACAAGAACGAGAACACAACCTAAACATATACAGAACATATACCAAACAAAACTCATCGAAACACGAAGAACAACATGGGATACTTTTGTAGAAAGACACCTGCAAGTTGACGCCTGGAGAATTCCCTACAAAATTGTCAAAGATAAGATTAAACCTCCAACAACATACTCGACATTAACCAAACCTGATGGAAACGAAACCACAAACTGGCACGAAAGCGCGACACTCCTTATAGAAACCTTACTTTTTAAAATTATCTTTATTAACGTTTCGATCCATAACCTAGGATCGTTTTCAAAATAATAAAAACTTCAAGTTTGACATTTATGACACAAATTGAAGGTGACTTTGATTTATTGATGTTTGAAATATAGTGTACTCAAACCAAATATTTCAAACATCAATAAATCAAAGTCACCTTCAATTTGTGTCATAAATGTCAAACTTGAAGAAACCTTACTGCCACAAATAATAGAGACGATGAAACACAACACCACGAGGAAAAACGACAGACGGTAATAACACAAAACAACAATGGAAACAGACCCTGGAACAGAAATAAGGTTATATCACCCTTCACGGAGTAGGAAATCTTCATGGTTATCTGTACAGGATGAAACAAGTAAGCACCAGGACCGGGCGGGATTCAAATTGTAGTACTAAAAACGCTGAAGGACAAACTAATACCAACGCTGACAAAACTATACAACGAATGCTTACGACAAACTATCTACCCTAACATATGGAAACAGGCAGAATTAATCATCATTCCGAAAGGGAAGGACAAGGACCCCAAACAACCGGAATCTTACAGACCTATCTGCTTGTTAGACACTATTGGGAAAACATTCGAACGACTCCTACACAACAAAATTCAAACACACAGACAAACAATAGGCTTACATCCAGGACAATACGGCTTCCGAAAAGGACTCTCAACAGAGGACGCCATCAACCACGCACTACTAACTGTTAGAAACTCACAACACAAGTACGTAACACTAATCATGATCGACATAGAATGGGCTTTTAACAACCTCTTATGGCCCACATTATTTAGTATACTTATAAACAAAAATTACCCACAACAACTATATCATATACTAAGAAGCTACTGTAGAGACAGATACGTCACATTACATTGAAACATAATTTTATTTTCTCTTTGGTTACAAGGCTAGCCTCACGCATGGGTGCCTGTGAAACTTAGTAGTAGTACTTTATGTGGACTTATAATTTTTCTTTATTTAATTTTGGAGTGAGTCAATTAGTGAACAAAACCTCGGTGGACCCACGAGCTTTACTATATTCGCGGCTTAGTCTGGGAATTACCCCAAGGGTGAGCAATGAGTTTGGGCGTGGATATAGGGTGGGCTCGACTACAAACGGGAACAAAAAAAACGTAAATGGACGCCACTGCATCTATATAGACAATAAACAAAACTAAAGTATCCTACAGGAAGACGCAGAAACCTATAGGATATAATGTTTACCAAAAAACACAAATTACAATAAGCACTACCTCTGGAAACCTCTTGGACCTCTGCTCCAGCTTCTGCGATGTCGGACCTGCAAGAAAATGTCACACAAAAAAATAAAATATAAGACACTGTTTGTGCCTTACAACAACAAAATATTTCGATCTTTATAGATCGATTGGCCTGAATTCAAAATCTCAACAACACCTTACCCATGAAAAAATACTCTACTGCAAATTACTTATTCCGTTTCTATTACCTGGTACTGTATCAACTTTTTTCTAAGTTCCACTTTCAAAATTTTGCTTATCTAATTTGGACAATGTTAATTTCAATTAGTGAAATAAAAAGACGAAGGTATTAATTCAAAGTTTAATTTAAATGTAATTCTCTTTTGTTGCAAAAATTATTTATAAAAAAATTTAATAATCAACATAAAATAAGTTCCAAAAATTCCTTAATGTGTTTCTCTATAATCAAAATAATCAACATAAAGTAAGTTTCAAAAATCTCTGAATTTGCTTCTCTACATAGAGAGGTCTTAGCATTTATAAATTATTTAATACAGCAGGGTTCTTAAACATCTATAAAACAGATCTGTTCTGGCTTACAAAATTTCTCTAAAGAACTTGTTACATAAACAGTTCATATGGCTTAAGCATTATATGAAATTAAAGAAAGTCAGTTCAACATATGTAAGAAGCAGCTTAGGTATTCTACTAATCACATAACATATTGCAAGTAAACATCTTTCAATCAAAAGTGAACTTTATACATATTTTTATCAATTAACATGTGTATTATATACGTGCTTTGAATAACAAATTTTAAATTATCTAAAGGTTCAAAAATTCCTCTTATAAAAAAATTTAGTTCTGAACAAAAAGTATTTGAGCTATTAAATTTCTAGGGTATAATTCTCAACCTGATTTTTACGTGGGATTAAACATATCTTGCAAAAAAATTGACATTTACATTCTTTAACAAAAGTTTCTTATGATTTAGTAAACATTAAATCAAAGCTTTGACCGTAGTTAGCACGTAAAATTAAATTTCAGTAAATAGTTTTATAAGTACCTGGTTGGTTTTGTTTTAATTATACAACGGTGATGCTGACGAACGTAGTAGATCAACTAAGACACATAACATTCCATCTCCTTGAAATTCAGAAAGATACGAAACATGCCCTTACTAGTTGCAATCGCAGGGACAGCTTCAAAATAAGCAATTTCACAAGACACGACCAAATTCCAATTCCATTGACAAGCGTGTTTCCTAAATGTGCTAGGGAAATTGAACCACCTATTAGTTTTATATAATGCTGGTTAATTACACAAAGCTCACCACTAATGGACTTCCTCACCACGTGTTGTAACTGTTGCTCTAGGTTGTCTGGGCAGCTTCACGAGAGCTCAATCGTGACGCCTCCGCGCGGCAACCATTAGCCCTTTAACTACGGTAGAGCTATTCTCAGCCTCCACCTGCAAACAAGGCTCTTCATTTTTCAACGAAGCGTACTTCTTCGTAGTTGCTTGCAAGATGGCTGCATTCCTTGCCAACACCCTAGTTATCGCGTCACCTTACGCGCCGGCGCTGCGTCTAGCAATTGCACTAGTGGACTTCAGAACGCCTGTAGCTTATGCAACTCAAGTTACGTTCAAGGTATTCGCGGTTATCGAAAGCATAGGAGTTCTTATTAAATATTTTGTATACGTGAAGATAATGTAAAAATCAAAAGAGGTGTTCTTCCTTATAGTAAATTAAACTATTTAACGATCACACGCTAAATGACAAATTCGTAAAATAACAACAGTTAGAACTGTTTTTCTTTAGAGATATTTAATGTAACAAAAATTTTGTTACAACATGCCACACACACAATAACGACACATACTAGCAAGCGATACCCACAGGGCTCTGTCTGCGGCCCCATCTTCTGGAACATTGTTATTGAAAATCTGCTGAAGAAACTGGATACTGTAACCTAGCAAAGTGATCATTTGATGCAAATTGATACTGTATTACTCTTTACATAATACAAATAAATAACATGTAATGTAAACTAGCCAATCAGTTGCTTTATAAAATTATCTTGAACGCTATGCTTTAAAACAGGTTTGGTAAGTGAGCCTAATATTTTTCCGCTTCAAAACATGGCGACTGCTCATAAACGTGTTTACATAAAATATAGGTTTACAGTAGAAGTGTCGCTAACCGTTTGCAAACTGTTGAGTCTGCTATACGCAACCAATGTTTAAATAACATATATTAACAATACTTATATACTTCAAAGTATAAAAATTCGATAATGTTACTATAAAAATATTGCATGTTGAAAATTAGGATTACCGACTAATAAAAATCGATTTTCTAACTTTTTATAGTATATCATAAATATAAGTTTTTTATTTTAATTATATAACTTCCAACTTCAGATTAAAGTTTAAATCGCTTGCCGTTTATATCACTATTAGCTAGGAATATAATGTAGCGGGTTACTACTTACGCGTTCACGAATTTAAAACAAGTAATAACAAGAGCTCATCACAGTAGCGGCCATCTTGAAATTTTTAAAAATCCAAATTTCTTTCCTATTAGGCACCCAAATTAAAAACGGTTTTAGTAAAAGTTACTTGTAACATAATTGTCTCTGTGGTAAAGTCAAGTTTTTTAACTGAAAAAAATTTTTTTTGCTGATAATAGAGCGATTTAAACAAAACCAGTAACTTTTCCAAATGTGTGAATAATTTTTATGAATTTTCATCAAAATTGCACACTACAATTCACTTTATTTATCGAATAAATCAAATGTTAGTATTTTTTAGAAAAATGCACTTGCAATGTGCTGCTGTTGAAAAATTCAGAACTTCTATGTCACACACTATTGTAGAACAGAAATGGTTTGAATACATGGTATATAAAACTAACACAACAAACATCTATTGCGATCAAATTATCCTTATGAGAGTTTTCGACTATAGTCGTAATTGCTCGCAAATCTATTTATAACTTTCATCATGGATATTATTTAGCGTCTGAGTAATTATAGAAATGAGTTGTTCTTCGTAAACCTTGGATTGATATAAATTTTTATTGGGTTTCCTTTTTAGTGAAGTAGGTAATTGGTATTCCCCCAATTTGAGTAGTGTAAGACTTGTAAAAAAAATAAACACAAAATTGTTTAATTTTTATGCTCGCAAGTTCAATTACTGTTTTGGGATAAATTTACAAAGCCGCCAGTAATATTTCGCTTATATTTAAGCTTGTGTAGTAATAAGAAATAATGTAATAAAAATTCTTAGGGTTAATTAAAATTTACAAACCATTGTTAGTTAAGTTTGTTTACCCTGGAACTTCTGTAATACACGTAAAATGTACTTTTGTTCATTATGGTACAAATTCACCATTCACAAACTCCCATACGCAATTGCGATGGAACAAAATTTGACAAGCTGTATGCAAAACGTAAATAAATAAAAGCAAAACAAACTTTGGGCTACTTGAAAATGCAAGACATGCATTTTTATTCTACTAGAGGAGTGTTTACTGTATCCGATTCAGTACACTTTGTTTATTATTTCGTCGTTAAAAAATGATAAACGAAACGAAGATATGATAAGAAAAGAAACCAAACCAATATTTGTAGCTTTTCAAAAACCATAATCAAAACCCACTTGACACTATACCTAATCTTTTTTTATTACAGATACGATTAAACCATTATTCTGTTTTTTCATTTGTTGGCCAATTAATTAATGTAACAGCTTTGTCAATTGCATATTAGCAATGAACGTACCTATAAGGTTGTAGCTAAAATATAGCAATTTACATACCTTGAGATACTATCAAAGGACGAAGTTTGCTGGTCCAACGATTGATAACTCGACGAATTTGTGGACTGTATTTTGAAGATGTGGTAGTACTTCCTCTGCAAGACGAGACGAAATATCCGTTAAACGACCAGTTTATTATCACTTACAAAGTTCGCACTGTGATGGCCATAAATAACACTTGTGTAATTACAACCCTTTATTCCAAAGACTACACGATTATTAATCTTTTAGATATCGAACCATAAAACGAGCTTCGAAAACATACCGAATTATATGTTGCTTTAATAACGTCTTAACAGTTTGAACGAATAACTACAGCTCTGTTCTTACACTGTATTTAGGGTGCAAGGAGATGGAAACAAGTACCTGTTAAAAACTGATCACGCGTAACCTTCGTGATAAAAGGGGTGATATATTCAGGATGCGTATTTCCAATGTCTAGATTAATAGGATACAGGAGCGAGTCGTCTTCAAATTAAATTTAATAAAATAATAAAAAAGACCGAACATACCGCTCACCAAAAATAATTAGAAACTAACTTATTTTTAAGCTAAAGATAGAACGATAATACAATAGGTTTATACGTGAGTATATACAACAACAAAAAAAACTATATTACTGTACAGGCAGTAAGCATAACTTAACCAGTGGCCGTTTGATTAACCCTTGGGTAGTTTCTACAATAGCAACCCGAATAACTCCATCATTACTCGGATGCACTTCAACGATGCGTCCTAAACGCCATTTTAACGGAGGAATGTTCATTTCCCTAAGAAGCACTAACGTACCGATAATCACCTGATTCGATTTATTAATAAACCATTTATTTTTCTGTTGTAGTGTGTGCAAATATTCTACACTCCACCTTTTCCAAAAAGTTTGGTGTATTTGTTGTAGCAGTTGCCACCGATCTAAATGAGACACTTTGGTATTCAATAAGTCTGGATCCGGAAGAGCCGAGATTGGACCGAGAATTAGAAAATGACCTGGTGTTAAATACGAAAAGTCACTAGGGTCTGCACTCAACGCACATAATGGGCGTGAGTTCAGCACCGCCTCAATCTGCGCCAATATTGTGCACATTTCCTCATACGTTAAAATCTAATCACCTACTACACGATATAAGTGACCTTGCTACATTTTTCCTGGCCAGCCTCACACATGGGTGCTAGTGAAACGATATTTTCTTATCCCTCTATATTTACACCAGCTCCACGAAGTCTTCCGACGTAGCTAGGGGTCTATTCCTGGGGTAGAGCAATGAGCAATGGGGGGGTAAGTCGAAATCTATGGAGGGTTACACTTAACAAAAAAAACAAACAGGCGCCACCAAGTCCAAATTGATTTATTTTAGGGGCATAGCAATTTTCTAAGGGCGGACTTGGAGACCCAAAAAAAAGAGATCGCCTTCGTTGATACACAAACTTGTCTTAACAGAATAAGACGCTGTTCCTGTAAGAAAGAATAATAATTAAGTCACATAAAAATGGGAACACTATTTGCGTCCCTCAAGTATACCTAAAAAGTATAGAGAATATTTTCTGCATAATGGGATCATAAAATTTAGTTCTTATTGCTTTTTGTTTACCAAGTCTGATCAGACTAGATCAGAATAAAAAACTTTAAATGAAGAATATTAATTTACTAATAAGAATTTTCTTTGTTTCAGTAAATAAAATATCATTGTAATTAAATAAAAATAAAAATTTGAAGTACTTGCAAAAATGGTAGTAAGGGTTATCAACTGATCCTTACTCAAATATTTTATAATTCTATGTAACTAAAAATGCTAGAGTTTCTTTATAACCCAATCAGATCTGTGTGAGTCATTTACAAATGAATATACGAAATTTTCTCTTTAAGTTAACAAACTTAAATTTAGTTTGAAGTCAAAATAATCACCAAGATATTCTCTAATGTTATCAATAGTGGTTGTACTAAAATGCTAAACATGTGTTAGCCATTGGGCAATTGTTGACAATAGTGATCAAACAAACAGGTGATGTAATAGCAGCTGTTAAATTACGTTGAAGCCACGTGTGGTCACATATTTACGAAGCTAAGTGAAAGCAAATTTGATACTGGGAAAACCAGCTTATTTACAGGTAAACTGAATAATAATTTTGTACGTCTAACAAACAAAATGAAATAATGTACTTTCAGAAGGAAGTACTCAGGAAATCATTAATTCTATTACGAACCCAAGAGCAGCTGTTGTCCTTGGATGTAATGGAAACTACCTCGCAGCGCGGGAACAGCAACTAATTATACTTGCTTTCCATGCTTTAACACAGGTGTAGGAGCAAAGCGGATTCCTTACTTGGATCACGGCAGCATTACTTCGTAACGTAATCTTCCGTTGTCTAAATTTATTTACTAATATAATTTTTCATTGCATAGCCAACAAATTAAGGTTTCTAAATTGTAACTTCAAAGGGATCATGTTGTCTCAAATTTTACAGTTGCGATTTTCGACGTGGCGTGCGATATCTACGTTATCCATGCGGTTTTCTAATTTCTCGTTGCGATTTCAGATGTGTCGTTGCGCTAAATAAATTTTGTAAATTAGCTAATATGATAACGAATATACAAAATGTGGATTAGGTACTAACCGTTACTCAGGAAGTGTTTCACAAACATAGAGCGACTCGGAGGTCACTCGCCATTCTTTTAGAATGCATCTTGACGCTGCTTTTAACTATCGACGAGTGCGCTCGCTGCTTTCTTGCATGGTGGGAGGTTCCGGATTTTAGTTCTCGGACCTCTCACGCGCGCGCCAGTGGCTGTGAAATTACACCGAACTCGGAAACAACTCGACTAATAATCCTTGATATTATAATACTATAAAAGTTTGATTGTTACTCGAATATTTATTTTAATTAATAAAGGTATTTTAATATTCATTGTACGTTTAATGAATGGATTCTCCTACTGCAAAAATAAAATTGTTACACTACCTCTTTCCTAAAAGAAAAAAATTTTTCTTAAAAAAAACTTCAAATATAACTAATACAAAAAAAATTTTTTTTTTACAACAATACTAGCCTTTCCTATCTTCCTAACCAACTATGCAATTTTATAAATTTATTCAAATGGGGGGGACCTTCATTTATAATTGAGAGTGTGTTGGTAACTACGTGTACCTGACGTCCATCGGGAGACAAAATCGGGGAGTCACAATCGGTAATAATCAAAATTGGGAGGGGGTCAAATTAGAGAGTCAAACACTCCACGGGACAAAAGAATTTAAATTTACAAAATTTCTTGACTTGAGATTCCTACTTCTAATAAGGCTAATATTTCTGACCTAAAATCAAACACTTACAATTTACTTCTAATTTCAAAAAACTTCACTTCCAGGAGCTCATTTAGCTCTATTTACAAAAAACAGGAATGCTTCCTCATCAGAACAGCATTACCATTCAAAATATCATCACTATAAGGTGAGAATCAAAAGAAATACCCTACTAATAGGTCTAAATTTAAGCATCATCACAAGGTGATAACCAAAACAAAAGTGCCCCAATTATAAGGTTACTCATCAAATTCAAATACAAATTATTATCACTTTATCGCAAAGAGATAATCAAAGCAAAGGTAACCTAACCATCAGGTTACTCATCAAATTCAAATACAAATATCATCACTTCATCGCAAAGGGATGATCAAAACAAAGGTAACCTAACCATAAGGTTACTCATCAAATTTCAAACCCAAAATAACCCAGTTAGGGTTGTAGAATCCTACACCCTACTGATCATCCTATCACTAATTGCTAACGAACAACTGATCTCATTAGTGATGGACCAAACGGTGAAAATCACCAAGTCAACTTTGACCTTATCAAATCTAAGAACTTCTAACGGTCAAAAGGAACAAGGAAAGAACAATTCATTCTCTCCACCTTGACATGTAGAAATCAGGACCAATAGTTAAATAGCCCACCTACTTCTACATTGTAAGGATATCTGTCAAAGACATCCTCCAAACACATCTCCGAGCAACGCGCGAGCAAAACGACCAGCGTGCACCAAGGCACACCTCAAACTTACAAAACTTACAAAATCTCAAACCACTTACTTCACTCCTCAAACAAAATACTCAATATTAGTGGACCGACACTAAATCAAGAATTGGAACAAAACAAAACAAACCACTACGTCATTACTTAATATCAAAGAGATGACTGGACCGGAATTAATCGTCAAAATCATCATTTTCATTTGGATCTGATACTCCAATTGGTTTCAAGTCCTTTACGTGCCATTTCCTGCTCTTGTTCCATCTTCGTTTTCTAACTCATATACTAAACTGGAATGTTTTTCCGAATTTTACTCATAACGAACTTAGGAGCTAACTTAGCGGAAAATTTATCACTAGCACTCGAGAGGACCTTATTAGTTCTCCAAACATACTCTCCGACTCGGAATGAAATGTCTCTTCTCCGAAGATTGTAGCGTTTACACGAACGTTGATAAGCTACATGCAAATTTTCACGGACATTTCCAAAATATCAAACAAAAGTTGACGATCCAAAACATAAGAAGGTCTACTACTGGAGACGACATCAACATCCTCACCAGGTATAAAATTATCATTATAAGCTTTTCCACTTAAAGGTACCTGACGACCAAAAACTAAAAATTTGGCGAATAGTTGGTGGACTCATGTTTTGCTGAGTTGATCGCGTATTGGATCTTCGATATCTCAACATCCCACGTATCATGTTCTTCTACGTATGTACGGATTGCTGTACCAACTGTCTTATTGATTCTTTCCACAAAATTGCATTGGGGAGCATAAACAGCGTTATACCAAATTTTTGAATTTCGTACCTTGCACACAAAGCTTTAAAAATACGTCCAACTAATTGTGGACCATTATCACAAATAACAAATTGTGGTACTCCGTAGACAAGAAATACCTTTTCTTCCAAAACTTCTCGATCAAATGTGCGGTAGCACTACGTAACAGTTGCAAAATCGAATACTTCGAGAACCAATCACCAACAACCAAGAGCCATTTATGTCCGCGTTTGGAACGAGGAAACGGACCCATCAAATCTAATGCAATGGTTTGGAATGGTAGTCCAACTTCTTTCTCCTTTCCCATCATTCCAAGGGGACCTCTATTGGGTGGTTTTGAGCACCACAAATCAAACATTTCCTACAAAATTTACGTACGTCAAAGATCATCTTTGGCCAATAATACAATTCTTGGACTCGAGACAAAGTTTTTAAGGAACCAAAATGTCCTGCTGAAGGGGGGTCATGACATGATTTAATGACATCTACGCGCTGAGACTTTGGCACCAAATATTTCCACTCTACAACATTCGCCGAATGCGGTAATAGGAAGGTATAAACTTATAAATAAACCCATCTTCCACTTTCCATTGGGGTAGCTTTTGGGTGATAACAAAATTTTCTTCCTCAAAGACTCATACCACAAGTCTACTGCATCAAGTTTAATCTCTACTAAGTTAACTTCTGGATTCTCTAAAGGAACACCACGACTAAGACAATCTGGAACTATATTGAACTTTCCTTTTCTATGCACCAAATCAAATGAATGTTGCCTTAATCGAACTGACCATCTGGCGAGTTTTCCAGTTGGATTCTGAAGATTACTCAACCAAAGTAACGAAAAATGATCGGTGACAACGGTGAATCGAACTCCTTCTACCCACGGACGAAATTTCTCAATTGCAAAAATAACCGCTAAACACTCTCTTTCAGTGGTGGAATAATTGCGCTCAGTACGGCTCAGGGTTTTGCTTGCGTACGAAATCACACGCTCTTCTCCGTTTACATTCTGAATCAACACAGCTCCTAACCCAGTGTTGCTTGCGTCACACTCAACGATAAAAGGTGCCGAGTAGTCTGGCTGAGAAAGAAGAGGTGCAGAAACTAATGCTTGCTTGATTAGCACAAATGAATTTTCTGCTTCCGCACTCCAGTTTACAGTTTGACCTTTTTTCTTACTTTTAATGAGGTCATTAATAGGCGAAACTAAAGACGAAAAATTCTTTATAAAGCGCCTGTACCAGCTGCACATTCCTATAAACCTTTTAATTTCCGTTGTGGTTTTCGGACGGGAAAGTTAACCATCGCCGACACCTTATCGGGATCTGTACGAAGTGAGTTCGAACCTACTATATAACCCAAAATTTAAGTGTTTTTTTAAAAAATTCACATTTACTTATATTTATGGTAAGGTTAGCTTCTTTTAAACGTTGCTTAACCTCTACTAATAACTTTAGATGCTCTTCAAAAGATGACGAACATAATATTATGTCGTCCAAATAACAAAATACATGGGGTTCAAAACGTGGACCAAAAATTGCATCTACTAAACGCTGTTGCGTCTGCGCAGCATTCTTCAACCCAAATGGCATGCATGTAAATCTATATTGTCCTCGTGAGATAACACTGAAGGCAGTCTTATCCTTAGACGATTCACTAAGCGGGATTTGCCAAAACGATTTTCTCAAATCCAGAGACGAAATGTAGTTCGCACCTCTCAACATATTGAGAATTCTATCTACGTTCGCAAGGGGGTACGAATCATGAACAGTTAAGTCGTTCAGGGTTCTACCATCAAAACAGAAGCGATATTCTCCATCTGCCTTCTTAACCAACAAAACTGGAGAGGACCACGGACTAGTACACGGTTCTATAACTTTAAGTCTAAGCATGTCGTCCAATTCCTCATTCAATATCTTACCCATATATGGTGACATGACATATGGTTTCTTGTGGAAGGGTTTGGCATTGCCTGTGTCTATGTCCAATTCGATTAGGTGAGTTCGTCCTAATCTATCGTCGCTGCTAATCTCACTAAATGAACTTATTAACTCTTGTGCTTGCGCACTTTGAGCATCTTAGAGGTCATGTAAACCACATAAAGAATCTTCAGTGTTCAAAGGGATGGAAGACGGACCTATATACCCTATGTCGTTCCCAACATTGCTTTGGATAAACCAATTATTACTTCTAAAGTCAGCAACTACACCAAATAATTTTGCAAAGTCACTACCGAAAATAAATGTATGCGGTAGGGACGGAACCACTAATGCATTAAGGATGCGGCAATCATTACCTATACAAATTGGCAAATCTACTGAGCCTACAACAGACTTTATTGAACCATCAGCTGTAGTGATACCTGTTTTGCTGAACTAAAAATTTTCAAGTCTAATTTTCTAACAATAGAAAGTGCTAAAGATCCTACCACTGAGGTAGTGCATCCCGAATCCAGAAGACCGGTAATGTCTCTATCTATTAATTTCACCATAATGTAGGGTCGATTATCACACTGCTTCTCAATGAACAGAGTATTATTCTTAGGCTTCGGAGAGTCCTGACAAAATTTTTAACAACTGTAAGCCATCTCGACCACTCGTCTTTACTAAAGTATTTTTCTTGTTTACAAATCATAACTGTAGCCTTATGACGCGGAACAGGATACCGACCACTATGTACCTGCCGCCTTACTGGTTTTTGAACAACGTGGACATGACGTTGCCTTAACGCCTTTTCGACCACATCCAAAACAAAAATTTTTTTGTTGCTCTACAATCTCTAAACCAATGTCCACTACGGGAGCAATTCCAACAAACAAAATGATTCCTCTTATCGGGACTAAAGGAATTACAAACCGAGGACTCTAAAGAGCTCTTATCCGCTACTGTTACTTGAGGATTGACTAATTTATTCTGAAACACCCTACTCTTAACAGCATAAACTTTCTCATTCAACCCAGGATGTTTGTTCTCATATGGATGCTTAGAGGGTTGCAAATCTTGTTAGGTTTATTAGAAGACGCCAAAACCGAGTTTAGTTTCATCAAAGAAGCTTCTTCTAACCTTTTACACAAATTTACTAGGGTCGACAAATCTTGAATGTCCGACAATGCAAGTGCCGAAATATATTCAGGAACCAAATTTCTTCTAATCATTTTAACTTTAGTAACTTCTGCTGGCTCGTTGGTCAGTCTACTAAAGAGGGTTTGCATATGCGCGACAAATAAAATAATCCTTTCGTCTTTACCTTGACGACGATTTCTGATCTTTTCCCAAATGTCATCATCCGAAGAACCAGGTAGAAAATCTTCCTTAAACGTTCTAACAAGGAGTTCCAGTCTCGCAAAGAATTTTCACTGTTCTAAACCAAACTAAAGCGTCACCCACAAAAGTTCACATGCTGATCCAAATAAATCAGCTTCGGATACCTTACGAGATTGTGCCAAATCACTAACTCTATCTAAAAATGAATGTAGTTGTTTGGGGTCACCTGAGAATTTTACAGGCCATGAACCTATAGGTACTGAAGGTGTTACATACGAAGTCGAATGGATAGGTGCACTAACTAAAGGAGATACTACAACGGACCGATCTAAATAGGTGGACTCTGTACTTTTATTGATTTTATCGTACAACTCAGCTTCAAGGGTTAATATCGTTGCTACGGTCTCATTTCTAAACTTAATTGCTTCATCGGAATTTATTGAAGGAATTTTCATACGCTTAGCTCGTCCCGAAAGGTGGTTTAACCTTGAACAAGCTCTTCTAAAAATTGAGTCTGATGAGTCGCCCTCAAACTCGGACACAATATTACGAACTGACTCGACTGAAACTGAAATTTCTTTACTTTCCGTTGCAAAATCTACTTCATAACACGAAAGGTCAATCAAACAACCAGGCTTATCTATTTCTTTAGCTAACAATCTACCTAAAATTTTCCGTTTCTCCAACACTGGCCTCTCACTCAACACTCCTCTAATTCTTAGTTCATACTCCAATTCTTCTTTAAGTAGACAAACAATTTGGAATTTTTCCGACATGGGAACTACAATCTAATGGAATCAAACCTATAAATCTAACTAATCCGAATCTTACAAAAGCTATCAAAACAAATTCGTACCACTAAAGGTAAAAATCAAAAAATGTTTTTGGTAAAATTATTTTTGCCAAAACAATATCAAAAAAAATTTAAGGGGTCAAAACAGAATTAAAGTCAAAAGTAAATTTGACCAAATTAACGAATTGAGTGTATGGGGATTACCGTTACAACCAATCTTTTATCAAAAGCAAACAAACAAATCTAAATGTCAAATAAACCTTAAGCAAACAAATTTCGGAGCAAAATAATTTTTGGACAAATGGACTTCAAAGGAAAATAAATTTTGAGCTAACAAACTTCGAATCAAATTAAATTTAGAACAAATAAATTTCGAAGCAAATTAATTTTTAACAAATAAATTTTAAGGTAAATCAAATTATGAACAAACAACTTTCGAGCTAAATTAAATTATGAACGAACGAATTTCAACAAATTACTCGTTGAACAAACAAATTTCGAGGCCCCAAACGTTGCCGGCGCCAGTGCTACATTTTTCCTGGCCAGCCTCACACATGGGTGCTAGTGAAACGATATTTTCTTATCCTCTATATTTACACCAGCTCCACGAAGTCTTCCGACGTAGCTAGGGTCTATTCCTGGGGTAGAGCAATGAGCAATGGGGGGGTAAGTCGAAATCTATGGAGGGTTACACTTAACAAAAAAAACAAACAGGCGCCACCAAGTCCAAATTGATTTATTTTAGGGCATAGCAATTTTCTAAGGGCGGACTTGGAGACCCAAAAAGAGATCGCCTTCGTTGATACACAAACTTGTCTTAACAGAATAAGACGCTGTTCCTGTAAGAAAGAATAATAATTAAGTCACATAAAAATGGGAACACTATTTGCGTCCCTCAAGTATACCTAAAAAGTATAGAGAATATTTTCTGCATAATGGGATCATAAAATTTAGTTCTTATTGCTTTTGTTTACCAAGTCTGATCAGACTAGATCAGAATAAAAACTTTAAATGAAGAATATTAATTTACTAATAAGAATTTTCTTTGTTTCAGTAAATAAAATATCATTGTAATTAAATAAAATAAAAATTTGAAGTACTTGCAAAAATGGTAGTAAGGGTTATCAACTGATCCTTACTCAAATATTTTATAATTCTATGTAACTAAAAATGCTAGAGTTTCTTTATAACCCAATCAGATCTGTGTGAGTCATTTACAAATGAATATACGAAATTTTCTCTTTAAGTTAACAAACTTAAATTTAGTTTGAAGTCAAAATAATCACCAAGATATTCTCTAATGTTATCAATAGTGGTTGTACTAAAATGCTAAACATGTGTTAGCCATTGGGCAATTGTTGACAATAGTGATCAAACAAACAGGTGATGTAATAGCAGCTGTTAAATTACGTTGAAGCCACGTGTGGTCACATATTTACGAAGCTAAGTGAAAGCAAATTTAATACTGGGAAAACCAGCTTATTTACAGGTAAACTGAATAATAATTTTTGTACGTCTAACAAACAAAATGAAATAATGTACTTTCAGAAGGGAAGTACTCAGGAAATCCTTAATTCTATTACGAACCCAAGAGCAGCTGTTGTCCTTGGATGTAATGGAAACTACCTCGCAGCGCGGGAACAGCAACTAATTATACTTGCTTTCCATGCTTTAACACAGGTGTAGGAGCAAAGCGGATTCCTTACTTGGATCACGGCAGCATTACTTCGTAACGTAATCTTCCGTTGTCTAAATTTATTTACTAATATAATTTTTCATTGCGTAGCCAACAAATTAAGGTTTCTAAATTGTAACTTCAAAGGGATCATGTTGTCTCAAATTTTACAGTTGCGATTTTCGACGTGGCGTGCGATATCTACGTTATCCATACAGTTTTCTAATTTCTCGTTGCGATTTCAGATGTGTCGTTGCGAGTTCAGATGTGTCGTTGCGAGTTCAGATGTGTCGTTGCGAGTTCAGATGTGTCGTTGCGCTAAATAAATTTTGTAAATTAGCTAATATGATAACGAATATACAAAATGTGGATTAGGTACTAACCGTTACTCAGGAAGTGTTTCACAAACATAGAGCGACTCGGAGGTCACTCGCCATTCTTTTAGAATGCATCTTGACGCTGCTTTTAACTATCGACGAGTGCGCTCGCTGCTTTCTTGCATGGTGGGAGGTTCCGGATTTTAGTTCTCGGACCTCTCACGCGCGCGCCAGTGGCTGTGAAATTACACCGAACTCGGAAACAACTCGACTAATAATCCTTGATATTATAATACTATAAAAGTTTGATTGTTACTCGAATATTTATTTTAATTAATAAAGGTATTTTAATATTCATTGTACGTTTAATGAATGGATTCTCCTACTGCAAAAATAAAATTGTTACAACCTTTCACGGATTTAATCCCAGATTCCCAGAGACCTCCGAAGTGAAGAGAACCAGGCGGATTAAAAACAAATTTAATACCTTCCGACTCCGCTGAACATTTCATCATTTACTTCAAGGCTCTAGAGGCACCCACAAAGTTAGTTCCACAATCTGCAAATATTTTTAAACAACGACCTCGTCGAGCGATGAATCGCCGCAAAGCTGCGATAAATGCTACCGAAGATAAACTCGATGCCAATTCTAAATGAATGGCTTTTGTGCTTAAACACACAAACAAACAAATATAAGCTTTAGTAATCCGTGCGCCTCTAGTCCTATTAAAGGTATTATTAAAAGGTCCACTATAATCAACTCCGGAATTGAGAAAAGCCTTTCCTGGAGTGACTCGGGGAGAGGGTAAATTTCCCATCGAAGGCGATAATAAGGGAGGATTAATCCTAAAACAACGAACACAAGTTTTCAAGCAGGCTTTTACTGCTCCCTTTGCTGAAATAACCCAAAAAATTTTGAGCGAGCAAGAATAATGTAGTGCGAACACCCGGATGTAAATATTAGACATGACAATCCATAATAATAAGTTCCCTCAATTTATGCGACTTTGGTAAAAGTAACGGCTATTTTGCATCAAAACCTAACTGTGAATTTTTCAATCTGCCGCCCACCCTAAGCAAACCCCGATCATCGATAAATGGGCTCACAGGGCGAAACTGCTTTGATATAGGTTTTTTATGAATACAGTTGTCAAGTTCCTTTTGAAACACTTCCGACTGTACATTCTTCACCAGAATATGCAATGAAGATTGCAATTCCTGACTTAAAATGTTTCCCACCAATCGTTCTGAACGAGCAACTCTCAAGCTACATGCGAATCGTCTACAAAACGAAAGTACTCTTAATAGTTTCTATAATGTTGAGAATTTGTACAACAAACGATCAAAGAAATTTTCCTGAGAAATTACCAAAAAAGTTTTCGTAACCTTCTCTTCCGTAGGCAACGTATCCTCTATTTTTAACACCTTACTGGAAAGCCAATTCCTTTTTGCAACCAATAACCAAGGAGAACCCGCCCACCATAAGGGATGGTTGACCAGTTCCGATGCGAATAAACCACGAGAAGCACAATCTGCGGGATTGTTCTTCGATTCCACATGATACCATTTTGAAGGAGTTACGTATGACTGGATACGAGCTATCCGATTTGCAACAAAAGTTTTCCATTCGTTCGGCGTTGATTGAATCCACGCTAATACCACCTTTGAATCCGATCAAGCAAAAATATCAGCTAATTCCAAAATATCTATAAATGTCACCATAACAAAATGAATTAATTCCGATAATAATACTGCAGCACAGAGTTCCAATCTTGGCAATGTTATCTTGCTGAGTGGTGCTACCTTTGACTTAGCACGTACCAAAGAAACAACAATGTTATGATCCATATCCACACAACGAAAATAAATTACTGCAGCATATCCTGCCTCAAGGGCATCACAAAAACCATGTAACTCTATTTTTTGTAAGTTATCTCCAACGAACCTACGAGGAATTTCTATATTCGAAACTTCCTGTAAATCTGATATAAACCTTCTCCATTTTTGAACGAACTTATTATGAGGTTCTTGATACCAATCTAACCCCAGCAACCATAATTCTTGGATAAAACGTTTAGCGAAGAACACCACTGGTGCTAAAAGACCAAGCGGATCAAAAATTCTAGCTATTTCCGACAAAATATTACGTTTAGTACATTGTCTTTGTTGCACATGAATAGTGTATGCGAAAACATCTGACGAAGGTCGCCACTGAAGACCTAAAATTTTTAAAGAACTGTTTACATTATCTTGAAATGACAATGTCCCCATTTGACCTAAATTTGCGAAGCTTGCGAGAACTTCTACCGAATTACTGCACCACTTGCGCAGTTCGAATCCTCCAGATTTACAAAGGGCATTCAATTCAATGACAAGTTGTTGTGCTGTTGCAATCGAATCACAACCTGTTACTACATCATCTACATAAGTATCTTCGACCATGACTTTTGCAGCAAGAGGGAAATTAGATGCTTGTACCTTTGCTAGTTTTTGGATGGTACGTAATGCTAAAAATGGCGATGATGCCAACCCATATGTGACAGTGTTTAACTGAAAGTCACAAATAGATTCCGAGGGCGTATCTCTCCAAACAATGCCTTGATAGTTACGCTGACTTTCTTTAACTAGAATTTGTCTATACATCTGCTTTATTTCTGCAGATATGACTACACGATGTACTCGAAGATTCAACAATAATACAATTATATCTTTTTGCAAAGCAGGACCAACTAACAAATTATCATTCAAAGAATTACCTGCAGCATCTTTGCACGAGGCATCGAATACTACTCTCAATTTAGTGGTAGTACTGTCTACTTTATGTACTGCATGATGCGGAATATAATACAAATTACTACATTTTAAAGAATCTACTGAAGGGACCTTAACGTTAGTCATATGACTGACCACAGTCAATATAGTCTCTCATAAATTCCTTGTAGCTCAAATACAAATCCAAATCCTTTAATAAACGACGTTCTAAACTCAAAAATCTACGAACTGCAATTTCTCTAGAATTACAAAACAAAGGTTCCGCATTTTTAAATGGCAATGAAACCACAAATCTTTCAGTTTCATCCCTCGAATAATTTTCACAAAAATCTTGTTCACTTTTCTCTTCCTCCGGCGAACGATGTACTGTAGAAGGAATATTCTCCAATTCCCAAAATTTACGAATGTCCACATCAAGTGGTTGTACCATTGCACAGAATGAAGTAAGCGAACGAGCAGGAGATGCAACTTTACCTGTTAGTATCCACCCCAAAGTAGTATGAATGGCTACGGGTTTAAATGCGTTGTCCCAACGTGATTCATTTAATATTATTTGAGCAAATACGTCTGCTCCCAAAAGCATTTCGATTGGCTGTGGAACATCAAATTTTGCGTCAGCCAACTGTAAACCTTGAATATGTGGCCAATTATTTCTTGGTGGTTTAGTAGACGGCAATTGATCACAAATCGTACGCAAGATAAAACATTCAGTCTTGTATAGAGGTGACGATAAACCAAGTGGACTAACAAAACACAATGCCTTGCCAGACACCGAAGATGACTTCAAACCTAGTCCCTGAACCGTGACTTCAGCCTTAGGTTTCCTCAACCCTAACTTCTGCCGACATTTTTCTGTCATAAAGCTTTCCAT
This sequence comes from Platerodrilus igneus, assembly GCA_036346225.1. NCBI lineage: Eukaryota > Metazoa > Arthropoda > Insecta > Coleoptera > Lycidae > Platerodrilus > Platerodrilus igneus. The sequence continues at coordinate 38,389 of JARFIW010000042.1, read as the reverse complement.
ACTTCCATTATCAATTAAAGTTCGAACAGAATGTAATTGACCCGAATAATCTTGTACCGAAACCACCGCTGTAGCTAACAACGTGGTAGTATGGTCTAACTAAGTTGATATTAACGAATTATTAGTGGTTTGTTGTTGAATAAAATGTTGGTTGATTACCGAACTTTCTTCACTTGAAGATGAACTATTATTTGACGTGGTTCTCTGCGGAGAAACTGGTACCCGACTATTTTCAAAATGTAATAAAGTATTATGATTTTTGGCACATTCTCTACAATTCCACTGGCAACGACAATTTTTCACCGAATGTGAATCACCTAAACAACGAATACACAACTTGTGCTTTTTTACCACCTCATAGCGTTCTTGAGGGGATTTATTCAACAATTGCTTGCATTTATACAATGGATGCGAAGCTTGACACAAAATGCACTTTCTATCAGTAGAAGTAGCGACAAACGAATTTCTAGGCGCCGACGATGCGCTAGCGAATTTTCTATTATCTCAATCACCGAATTTTATGCTTTCCCGAGTTTTCGAAGAAGTCTCTAATGAAACAATCTCACTAACTTCCAACACCTTACATTGCCTTTCTACAAATGCTCTTAGATCCTTAAATGTAGGAACATCTACAACATTCTCCAACTCAAACCTTTTTAGAGTTTCACTGTCTAATTTTTTGGATAACAAATTAAAGAGTGCGAAATCCCACAAGTCGATTTCTAATTTTTCCAATGCAAACAAATTTTCATCGATACAATTAATCAAACTTCTTAATGGTTTATGCGAATTTACCGTACTAATTTTCGAACATCTCTCAAGCGCGTTCCAATAAGTGGATGCCAATAACCTTTTGGATTGAAAATGATGTACTAAAATGTCATACGCCTTTTGATACGAATCATTCCCAATTGGAATATGTTTAATCAAAGCATGTGTACTCGAATCAATATTATCTAACAAATACATGAATTTCTAAATTGGCAACAATTTATCATTCTCATGAACCAATTTTTCAAAAACTGATCGAAAACTTTCCCAATCGACAATCTTACCGGAAAAGCGAATTATTTTTAACGAAGGGAGGGGGAGGTTACCACTAACGGGAACAACATCAACATGCGGTCCTGTAGCTGACATACCAATGACCGGTTTAACATCTTTCACGAATTCCACTTTAAATTCGGCAGCGAAAATTTTAATTTCTGTAACGAGATTACCTATCTGTATTCTCAAAGCACGATACTCCTCTAATTCCACCGACTCTTTCACAACGACCGTCTGACACAAAAGTTTAAAATCTGATTCGACTTCTTTTGCAGAATCCAGCCAAACATCTATCACACAACAATTATTCTCCAATCTACCAATTGCTCTCATACTATCAAGAATGCTATTTAATCTACTCCACACTGTTTTAGCTTCTAAAACAAACGTTTCCAATTTTTTACTCATTTTGAATGTTAAATAACAAGCATAAATTATCTATATTATTAAAACGACGAAATTTCAATTATATTAATATTTGAAGGCAACTCCAAGTTTGTAGGTAAAGGAATAACGCGATTTTATTGAAGTAAACAAACACAAGTGTTTACAACCTGCACCAGCGACGAATTCTTCACGCACCAATCACGTGATTACGAATACAAACGACACCAACGACAGCTGCACTATGCCCTAAGGGTACAAAGTTCATTAACTACACTCTTAACGAGATCCGCGATGAAGCGACCAATGAACGTACAAGATATTATAATTATAATTATAATTATAAAATAACTGTGTGATGCAAACGTAGGAATGTTAAATCTTGTAATTTCTTGTTCACTAATAATTTTTTTTACATTAGATATCGGAATTTCAAAGGTTTTCACTGGTTATAAATGTTAGAGAATATGTATAATTAAAATATCTGCGAGGTTTATAACTGGACAATAAGTTCCACAACACTGCCATCTATATGTGCTCCCTGACACTTCATAAACCAAGTAAGTAGAGTTTTAAATATCATATCCTTTTCTAATGAATATCTACATCTCGACATTTCCTCCCGCCCTATGCTACCTCATCCCAACCCGCGCTTTTACAGCAGATGGAAGGTAACCTGCTGTGATGATCTCTTAAAGAAGAAAAATTCCATACATTAGTGATAAGTGTTAAATTGCACTCCTTTTCTTCAAGAAGTTGTGTACACGTTAATAAATAAATACAACTGCTTAGAAGGAATTATCCTATTACATTTACTTCAAGTAGTGCTCGGTTAAAGAATTAAATGTCAACTTATCTATCCGAAACTTAAAGAATTGAAATATAGCGGTGAATGGCGGTCAACAACAAAAATGGGCTGTAGTATCAAGATAAATATATCTCCATCACACGAGAAATCATTTGACGACGTAGATTTCAAGCAGGAACTTGTTACTTTTGAAGAGGAATCACTCTTACTGTTCGATTCCAAACCTATCGTGTCATCAACTAGCAAATACTTATCAAATTACTAATGTTTCAGTCCTTCAATAAGCAATGAAGTTCAAGAAGGATACCTAAGTGCAGCTTCAAGCCACACCAAAATAATACAAAACACACGCTTAAAAACTAGCCTACGTTAATGTAATACATGTATATATAACGCATGAACTAAAAGCAGACTTATTCAGTATATGACAAAGCACAGGTGTTCTAACCCATTTTTATCTGAAATGGGGAATTTAGAGAACTATAAAAGTACACTTACCCGTGATAAACCATTTTCATGTATCATCTGTGATTTCAAAACATCTTTAAGGGGCAACCTAAAAATGCATATGAGATTTCACACTGGTGAAAACAATTTTCATGCATGGTTTGTAATTATAAAGCATCTAAATGAGCCATCTAAAAAGACATATAAGAACACATACTGGTGATAAACCATATTCGTGTACGGTTTGTAATTACAAATCATCCCGAATGAGCCATCTAAAAAGTCATATGATAACACATACTGGTGATAAACCATATTCGTGTACGGTTTGTAATTACAAAGCATCCCAAATGAGCAATCTAAAAAGACATATGAGAACACATACTGGTTATAAGCCATATTCATGTATGGTTTGTAATTACAAAGCATCTGAAATGAGCCATCTAAAAAGTCATATGAGAACACATACTGGTGATAAACCATATTCATGTACGGTTTGTAATTACAAATCATCCCGAATGAGCCATCTAAAAAGTCATATGATAACACATACTGGTGATAAACCATATTCATGTACGGTTTGTAATTACAAATCATCCCAAATGAGCCATCTAAAAAGTCATATGAGAACACATACTGGTGATAAACCATATTCATGTACGGTTTGTAATTACAAAGCATCTGAAATGAGTCATCTAAAAAGTCATATGAGAACACATACTGGTGATAAACCATATTCATGTGCGGTTTGTAATTACAAAGCATCGAATTTGAGCAATCTAAAAAGCCATATGAGAACACACACCGGAGATAAACCATTTACATGTATGGTTTGTAATTATAAAGCATATCGAATGAGCGATCTAGAACTACATATAAGAACACATACTGGTGATAAACCATATTCATGTACGGTTTGTAATTACACATCATCCCAAATGAGCCGTCTAAAAAGGCATATGAGAACGCATACTGGTGATAAACCATTTTCATGTACGGTTTGCAATTACAAAGCATCCGAAATAAGCAGTTTAAAAATACATATGAGAACACATACTGGTGATAAACCATATTCCTGTCCATTATGTAATTACCAAGCATCCCAAATGAGCAGTCTAAAAAGGCATATGAGAACGCATACTGGTTATAAGCCATATTCATGTATGGTTTGTAAGTACAATGCATCTGAAATGAAGGATTTAGAGAACCATATAAGAACACATACTGGTGATAAGCCATATTCATGTACTGTTTGTACTTACAAGGCATCCCAACTGAGCAATCTAAAAAGACATATGAGAACACATACTGGTGATAAACCATATTCATGTACTGTTTGTAATTACAAGGCATCCCAAATGAGCAATCTAAAAAGTCATATGAGAACACATACTGGTGATAAACCATTTTCATGTACGGTTTGTAATTACAAAGCATCGAATTTGAGCAATCTGAAAAGCCATATGAGAAAACACCGGAGATAAACCATTTACATGTATGGTTTGCATTATAAAGCATATCAAATGAGCCATCTAGAAAAACATATAAGAACACATACTGGTGATAAACCATATTCATGTACGGTGTGTAATTACATATCATCCCAAATGAGCCAAAGGCATATGAGAACACACTGGTCATAAACTATTTTCATGTACGGTTTGCAATTACAAAGCATCCGAAATAAGCAGTCTAAAAATACATATGGGACCACATACTGGTGATAAACCATATCCATGTCCAGTTTGTAATTACCAAGCATCCCAAATGAGCAGTCTAAAAAGGCATATGAGAACGCATACTGGTTATAAGCCAAATTCATGTATGGTTTGTAATTACAAAGCATCTGAAATGAAGGATTTAGAGGACCATATAAGAACACATTTTGGTGATAAACCATATTCATGTACTGTTTGTACTTACAAGGCATCCCAATTCAGCAATCTAAAAAGACATATGAGAACACATACTGGTGATAAACCATATTCATGTACTGTTTGTAATTACAAAGCTTTGAATTTGAGCAATCTGAAAAGCCATATGAGAAAACACCGGAGATAAACCATTTACATGTATGGTTTGCATTATAAAGCATATCAAATGAGCCATCTAGAAAAACATATAAGAACACATACTGGTGATAAACCATATTCATGTACGGTGTGTAATTACATATCATCCCAAATGAGCCAAAGGCATATGAGAACACACTGGTCATAAACTATTTTCATGTACGGTTTGCAATTACAAAGCATCGGAAATAAGCAGTCTAAAAATACATATGGGACCACGTACTGGTGATAAACCATATCCATGTTTAGTTTGTAATTAACAAGCATCCCAAATGAGCAGTCTAAAAAGGCATATGAGAACGCATACTGGTTATAAGCCAAATTCATGTATGGTTTGTAATTACGAAGCATCTGAAATGAAGGATTTAGAGGACCATATTAGAACACATTTTGGTGATAAACCATATTCATGTACTGTTTGTACTTACAAGGCATCCCAATTTAGCAATCCAAAAAGACATATGAGAAAACATACTGGTGATAAACCATATTCATGTACTGTTTGTAATTACAAAGCATCGAATTTGAGCAATCTGAAAAGCCATATGAGAAAACACCGGAGATAAACCATTTACATGTATGGTTTGCATTATAAAGCATATCAAATGAGCCATCTAGAAAAACATATAAGAACACATACTGGTGATAAACCATATTCATGTACGGTTTGTAATTACATATCATCCCAAATGGCCAAAGGCATATGAGAACACACTGGTCATAAACTATTTTCATGTACGGTTTGCAATTACAAAGCATCCGAAATAAGCAGTCTAAAAATACATATGGGAACACATACTGGTGATAAACCATATCCATGTCCAGTTTGTAATTACCAAGCATCCCAAATGAGCAGTCTAAAAAGGCATATGAGAACGCATACTGGTTATAAGCCAAATTCATGTATGGTTTGTAATTACGAAGCATCTGAAATGAAGGATTTAGAGGACCATATTAGAACACACTTTGGTGATAAACCATATTCATGTACTGTTTGTACTTACAAGGCATCCCAATTCAGCAATCCAAAAAGACATATGAGATCACATACTGGTGATAAACCATATTCATGTACTGTTTGTAATTACAAAGCATCGAATTTGAGCAATCTGAAAAGCCATATGAGAAAACACCGGAGATAAACCATTTACATGTATGGTTTGCATTATAAAGCATATCAAATGAGCCATCTAGAAAAACATAAGAACACATACTGGTGATAAACCATATTCATGTACGGTTTGTAATTACATATCATCCCAAATGGCAAAAGGCATATGAGAACACACTGGTCATAAACTATTTTCATGTACGGTTTGCAATTACAAAGCATCCGAAATAAGCTGTCTAAAAATACATATGGGAACACATACTGGTGATAAACCATATCCATGTCCAGTTTGTAATTACCAAGCATCCCAAATGAGCAGTCTAAAAAGGCATATGAAAACGCATACTGGTTATAAGCCAAATTCATGTATGGTTTGTAATTACAAAGCATCTGAAATGAAGGATTTAGAGAACCATATAAGAACACATACTGGTGATAAACCATATTCATGTACTGTTTGTACTTACAAGGCATCCCAATGCAGCAATCTAAAAAGTCATATGAGAACACATAGTGGTGATAAACCATATTCATGTACGGTTTGTAATTACAAAGCATCGAATTTGAGCAATCTAAAAAGCCATATGAGAAAACACCGGAGATAAACCATTTACATGTATAGTTTGTAATTATAAAGCATATCGAACGAGCGATCTAGAACAACATAGAAGAACACATACTGATGATAAACCATATTTATGTACGGTTTGTAAATACACCCCAAATGAGCCGTCTAAAAAGCATATGACAACACATACTAGTGATAAACCATTTTCATGTACGGTTTGCAATTACAAAGCATCCGAAATAAGCAGTTTAAAAATACATATGAGAACACATACTGGTGATAAACCATATCCCTGTCCAGTTTGTAATTACCAAGCATCCCAAACGAGCAGTCTAAAAAGGCATATGAAAACGCATACTGGTTATAAGCCATATTCATGTATGGTTTGTAATTAAAAAGCACCTGAAATGAAGGATTTAGAGAACCATATAAGAACACATACTGGTGATAAACCATATTCATGTACTGTTTGTACTTACAAGGCATCTCAATTCAGCAATCTAAAAAGACATATGAAAACACATACTGGTGATAAACCATATTCATGTACTGTTTGTAATTACAAGGCATCCCAAATGAGCAATCTAAAAAGTCATATGAGAACACATACTGGTGATAAACCATATTCATGTACGGTTTGTAATTACAAAGCATCGAATTTGAGCAGTCTAAAAAGCCATATGAGAACACACCCGAGATAAACCATTTACATGTATGGTTTGCATTATAAAGCATATCAAATGAGCCATCTAGAAAAATATATAAGAACACTATAACCTTTACTTTTATATTAAGGGATTTTTCCTACTAGGTTTTTTTTCTATGTGACCAGCTGAAAGGCACAAGAAAGTTCTACGAGGATTTCCAGTAAGTGGATAGGGCCCACGGCAAGTTTCGGTGAAAAATGTCTCGTAGAAGAGGAAACCTCAAAAGGCTAAGCTGCTAGTCGAACTATTTGCTCTGGGTAGAACATGAGCTGTGGGTCGGGGTTGGACTGCGACCAAAAATATAAAGAATATGGCGCCACCGAATTTTTCTATACGAACAAGACCTTACTTAAGGCCCTTGTACAAGGCGAATGCGGAAACCTTTATTCAATTACCGCTATACAATTTATTACATCTACACAATCCCTAAAGTTTCTTACCTTATGGCTCGACTTTGACCTTTATACTTCACTGCTACACCTGTGAACAGATTAAACAAAGATAGCACTGTTTGTGCATTTATACCCAAAATTTAAAAATTTAATTCGAATCAACCTTCCTTCATTCCAATTAAAAAGAATAGTCTTGACCAAAATAAAAATCTATTCCTTCAGTATTTAGTTATTGTGCTATTTACAAAACATCTTTTTCATTTAATATAATTTTGATTAATTTAAATTCTTGAAAAATATGTACATAAGTACTTGGTATAATAAGTACTTTTCACCGTTAAAATATGGTCACTTCTATTAGAAATATCTAGCCAAATTTTACTGGAAAATGAGTGAGCCTGAGTGTACTTCTGAATAATTAATTATTTGTAACAATTTCGTTTTGTTTGAGTAGCACTACTATAACCTCACAAAAAAATATTCCACTCGGCTATTAGTGAAATATGTAACGTATAAATTTAATTTCTAATGATTCGAGTAAATCATGTTTCAAATAATTAAATCAATTTTTATAAAATCTAGAATTTATCTTTCCTTATCTCATAATGACATCTTCTGTAATTTCAATGTATTAATAAAAAGATTTAAAAATGAAAATTTACAGGTTCCTGTTGTGTAATATGAAAAATATATAGTCTGTCATTCACCTAACTTGAAGTTCAGATCACGTGATTATACAAAAAACCATTTGTCTGCTATATCCATGTTACAGCTGACATACGAAAGCAAATTTACATACCAGATGTTCATCTGATGGAAAAATACCTGCTAGGCGTCTTGCTTCAGCACTTAAATAAAGGAAATCTTCAATTCGGTACAACCAAATTTGCTGCTTATTGAAGCTCCAAACCATATCACGGCGTCCATAATAACTAATTGATACTCGTCAAATCCACATTCGTACAAAGGTTAAGTTCTTAAATTTTCCTACGTTGTATGTTGATTACAATTACGTTGCATGTTAAATACAATTACATGCTAACTAAAAATTTGCATGTTATTCAAAATTTTACGTTAAACAAAAGTTCTGTTAACTAAAAGTTGCATATTATTTCAAAGTTGCATGTTAACCAAAGGCCCTTCAAACAAAATATCGTCTCATCATCTGCGAGCTATTCTCCAGCAAGTGGACAACAAAAGTGCCGTCGGAGACGATGTTATCTCACGAAAACAATTTAAATTTCACGTGCTTCCAACACGTCGATTCAACAAACGTCATCGTCCTTGCGTTCAAGGAACACTTGACTTCTTCTGACGACAGCTGTATTGGAAGTGATAATATCACGCGAGTTACCGCTTGACAACAAGCCCAACGCTACAATCGTCTAACAGAGGGAGCTCTAAGAATGACACTAATAGAAAAGTATCTTTTGTCACCGCATAAATTAAAATTTTGAATTGAAAGCTAATATTTTATTGGACAATATGTTATTTTTATTTAGTGGATTGTGTAGCATTATTATGCATTGTGTAGCATTATTATGCATTACGTTGGTTCTTATTAAGTAAATAGATTAAATATCTGTAGACATAATGATGGAAAATAAAATCGTTACAACACATACTGTTGATAAACCTTATTCATGTACGGTTTGTAATTACAAATCTTCCAAATGAGCAGTCATATGAGAACACATACTGGTGATAAACCATTTTCATGTACGGTTTGTAATTACAAATCATCTGAAATGGGGAATTTACAGAACCATATAAGAACACATACTGGTGATTAACCATTTTCATGTATGTTTTGTGATTTTAAAATGCTGTAAAGGACAAACCGAAAATGCATATGAGAACACAACGGTGATAGGCCATTTTTATGTATGATTTGCAATTATAAAGCATCGGATATGAGCAGTCTAAAACGTCATATGAGAACACATACAGGTAATAAACAATTTTCATGTACACTTTGTAATAAATGAGCAGTATAGAATGACATATGAGTACACAGACCGGTTATAAACCATATTCATGTGTGATTTGTAATTATAAAGCATCTCAAATCGGCATTCTAAAAGCTATATGAGAAAACATACCGGGGATAAACCATTTATAGTTGAAATCAAATAAAGTCAAGCATGACTCATCGTTGCGTTTATGAATAAAACCCAGCCACAATATTGTAATGCTACTCTATTACCTGGCTCTCCCCCAGCACTCTTACGATTGACAGGAGCATACAGAACAGTCGCACACGACGCACTTTACGTAACCCTCGGGACATTACCACTAGACTTAAAAATCAAGCAAAGAGCAGCAACATATTGGTTACACAAAAATGAACCGGACAGAATCGCACAACTTCTCAAAGCGAATAACATAACGACAAAGAAACAAATAAAGGACAAAATAGTTGACGAATGGCAGACACGATGAACAAACAGCAGCACAGGAAGACGAACATGCACACTAATACCGAACATAAGAGAAAGACTGAACACAAAACACGGGACTAATACACTTTATAACAGGACACGGACCATATCGAACATACAAATACAGAATGAAATTAACGGACGGCAACCAATGCACATGCGGACAAGTAGGAACGCCTGAACACTTAGTATTAAACTGCACAGAATTACAGCAAGAACTACAAACTGATAGACGAGCACTACAATATATGAACACTAAAGACATGATTTGGAACGAAGACAGCTTTCCACACATAAACAGAGCTGCACAAATAACAACGACAATACTGCACAAAAGACACAAAAGGCCTGTTAAACTAATACAATCGATCCCGGAAGTGACATATAACCGGATGTGACAAGTGCTACGGATACCAGAAGTAAATACTCCTTAGGAACCGCGCACTCAACGGGCTCAAAATGCCTAGTGCATTGCAACAATGAGAGCCAAAACATAAGATATGCACCGATAAGGGCATATCGATTATGTATCATTAGTCATAAGAAATTACTAACATGGTGGCGGAAAACAAACTAGTAGATTAAGGCTTTTTACTAACATTAGAATAAGAGTAATATTAGGTATCAAATAACCAATATATGGCAAAAAAACTATCAAACAATATCTTTTAGAATTAGTGTAGATCGTATCAAAACAAATAACATTAGAATAAGGTATAGACTAAAACCCAAAAAATAGCACGTAAGAAATCACAAAATGTAATGTACATATAAAATTGTAGTAAAATGGGTAAAGTAACACAAACTAACTTTTTGGAATAACAAATAGCATTAACACCTAACACCAAACAACACCTACACTGCTTGCATACTGGGATCGCAAAACATCATGAACACTCACGCATAAAACACAGACGCACATAACCTGCACACATAACATAACAATAACACAAACCACACAAAGTGCCCGAGTCGCAAAGCCTGCGATGCATCCGTGTTTTCCGGCTGCCGATGGTCACGGAGCACGCAAATAGGCCAAGTCGTAGCCAATGATCCAGATTTCCGGCTGCCGTTAGTCGGAATCAAAGGCAAGGACTCATATCAACACAAGCGCTACGCTAATTTCAACTCCAATGGCATAATCACACACAAGCGCGCGCACACACACACAAAACAAAATAAAGTACCAGAGTTGCAAAGCCTGCGTGTATCCGGGATTTCTGGCTGCCGATGGTCACGGAGCACGCAAAACAGGCCAAGTTGAAGTCAACGATCTTAACTTCCGGCTGCCGATGGTCGGGAGCGAAGGCAAAGACTAACAGAAACAAGCAACAAAACAATAACGCCAATGGTACATATACAAATACACAGATCCACAAACACACACATACCCACATACAAACGCAAACACAACACGCTACGTTCAGCACATACAACAATCATATTACAAACTAACAACAAAATAAGTAACTGCTGCCTCCTCCTGGCAGCGACGGTATTGAAGTCTAGGTCACAGACAGATTGAAGAAGGGGTAAGCAATAACCGTTGAGGGACAGCAGATGCCCTGGGGAACACATTGACTTCGCGACTATAGTAACGGAGTAAGGGTGAACCATATTCAGAACAACTGCAACAACTTAACAGTGCATACAATTTCACCACGCTGCAAAACTGGAATAAAAATCCTGGACACGGCCAAAGCACCAACGTAACCACACACACTACACTAACTCTAAAAGCCCGGTCTATCTTAAATGTTAGACGATAGACCAAACAAAAATGTTGGTAAATAAAACAAAATCAGCTAACCCTCGATTTGCCACCTCCAGCGGACAATCGAAAAGTACGTGCTCTGCGCTTTCCGCGCCCTCACCGCATTCGCAGCGGTCGTCGGTCAAACCGAATCTTTGTAAATACGCTTTCAGGGCGCCGTGCCCTGTTACCAGCTGGTCAAGCTTCACCTCGATTCTATGTCTCGCTACTATACTCGGAAAGAATTTGTGGGTGAACCTGCCCGTGGCAGCGTTGTTCCACCTCTCTTCCCATTGTCCAATTGACTTTTTGCGCAGCTTTCTTTTAATTAGAGACCTCGGTATCACCGAATGTGATATCCGAAAGTCGCCCATCGCGACCCCTTTAGCTAATTCGTCAGTTCTATCATTCCCTACGTCACTATTAAACGTCGAAACTCGACCGCCGTATGCGCTATCCTCCAGACATCCGCCTGGAGGTCTGTCGACATGTTCATATTTGTTAAAGCTGTCAGCGTTGATTTACTGTCGCTGATTATATATTATTCATCTCTGCCCGCGTGGTTTGTTACGTAATCGATAGCCTCTCGTATGGCTATCAATTCGCACTGGAAGATAGTGCTCCAGTTTGCGTGTTTGGTTTGAAACCGAAACATCTCCCTTTCCTGCTTAAACACGACAAACGCCGCGCCTGCTTACCCGTCATCCATGCGTGAACCGTCCGTGTAAATTTTGATACCCGTCGCGTCTCCATCGCCTTCGACAAACTCGATTCCTCTAATATCGGCCGGGTGCCCCAACTCCGATACAACGATCTTTCTCTCTACTCGGAATTTCAACCTGTGCCAATCGCCCGGTGAAATAACTCTTGATCAAAGACATCAAGTTTCGCGGACAACCCCTATTTTCCAACTCGCAAACAATCAATGGCCACCAAGCAGCATCAAATGCTCCTAAAATGTCCAAAGCAACAACGACAACCATTCGAATCAGCGCACTTTTGCCAACGCGATACTAGTCGATTTGTGCAGTCGGCAAAAAAAGTTGATGTTCGGGATTCGATGAAGTCCACGAAGGCTGTTTTTGCCTGATCCTGATTGGTGAAGGTTCTACCGGTGAGAAAGTTATTGAAGTTCTTGAAAAGGTGGCAGTCGGTTGGCGCCAGGTCTGGGGAGTATGGTGGGTAAGGCAGAACTTTGACGGTTAACTCGTTCAATTTTTGGACGGTATTTGTGAAACGTGTGGGCGGGCGTTGTCATGTAGCAGGATTAGACTTCTTCTATTGACCAGGGCGGCTGCTGCTGACGTAATTTTTAGTACATTTCGTCGATTTCCTCGCAGTACGACATTGCTGTGATGTTTTGGCAAGGTTCCACGAAGTTGTAGTGGATGACGCCGGCCGCCAGTCACCATACTGTAACCATAGTCTTTTTTTGGTGGCTTTTAGCAAGGTGGCTCGTCGGCGTCCAACTACTGTCGCGAACGTCTCTGGTTAACATACAGAATTCACTTTTCGTCACACGTGACAATTCGATCCAAAAACGGGTCTTTTAGTTGCGCTAAAGGTGAACAGACCTCAAAATGTAACAATTTCTGCCGATCGTTCAAATAATGGGGTACCCACTTTTCGAGCTTTTTAACCTTTCCAATGCGTTGTAACGAATACAATTACCTGCTTCATAAATATACGCTTTTGTTATATATATATATATATATATATATATATATATATATATACTATTTAACAAATATCCATTATTCAACAGTAAATATTAAATTCCGATACAAACAATATATTACTAATTCATACATAGAGCTCCACCTATATTTAAAGACTCAAAGTAAAATTTAAAATTTCTTCTATTTGTATGTATCTTGATACAATATCCCCTTCCTGCGCGTGCTTGGTAAGCAACATAGCCTCGTGGCCAAGCTTCATATTTTTACATCGGGATGTAATCAGCGGAGCAAGTGTTAAAACGTGGGACAGCAGGTTTGGATAAAACATGTCGTCCCAGAGAAAGGTGAAATGGTGTCAACGGATACCATGGCCTCATTTTTAGTTGTTTCATCGACCTAGTATAATCAGAAAAAATATATCTACGGTAGGTGAATAATTCTCAAGTTTACCTTTAAATCATTCTCCACGTTTCTTTTCAACGCAAGTACGAAATCTTATCGAAGTAAAGTAAGGCAAGTACGAAATCATATTGAAGTAAAAAAGGCAAGTACGAAATCATATCGATGTAAAGTAAAACAAGTAAGAAATCATATCAAAAGCAATAAATCTTTCGTATATAATTGTTATGGAACGCAAATTTTATGTAAGCATGTGATTTGTCGAGTTGTAGAGCGATGGATCTTTCGTATATAACTATTGTGGAACACAGATGCACTTTTGGATGTTGGTTGTATTGAAAGTACAGTCTTATATGTTGCTATGTAAGAGGGTGGAATTTTCCACATATGTTGGTTCGTATAGAGGTCAAGTCCGGGAACATGTATTAGCCGCGCACACCTGCTATTGTAAGTACCCAAGATGTTTAACGAATTTGGTTGCCTGGCAGATTGTCTGTGGTGAGTCATCCTCAATTTTAGATCAATTTTCATTTCATGGAACCATTACTTACAATGTACAAATAATTTTTGAAAATTCCAATTATGTTTGTTTAAATTGGTACAGAAAATTTTTGTAAAATTTTTATGGTCATTTAAATTGATACACGTAATATTTTGCTCAGAATTTAATAGTTTGATATTTCATTAATGTTCCTATAGTCACAAAGGAATTTCTATAAGATAATTTTTGAAGTTACAAGGTTATACTAAAATGTATTCGTAACTAAACATGTGATACGTTGATATTTGTTTGTCACATTATAGAGTATAATTTTTTTGGCAGTACACTTGAAGTACACTTTAATTCAAACAATAAGTGTTTTTGACCTTTGATTCCATCAAATAAATCAATTAAAAATGTAGTTCTGTAATCTACAAAAAGTCAGAGCATTTAATTTATTACTTGTAAACTTGAACAGGATCCTATTCAAGTATCATATACAAATTGTAAAATAATATTGAAAACACTATATTTCTTATAGAGAATTAACATAAATTTTTCAATTATAAATTTCCTATGAATAATCAGAGATTAATACTAGATCTTAATAAAAGTAATTGTTTCGAAAGTTTCAGTACATGTAACTTTGTACAAGCGATGTATATATATATTTTTTGCAAATTAATAGAACGAATAATAAGTTGTCTTAAAGCTTTCTTTCATTGGAGTCAGTAGTAATTTTTCTATAGAAGCAAACAACCACATTTATAATTTTTTTGTAGTGAAGAAAGATATATTATTGGTGTTGGTTTAAATTTTTTTGAAGTATAATTTTTACTAGTTGATTTTTCTATAATTTATATTTTTTGTGATAAAGCGACTAGGCTCTAACGTAGCCCTAGTCTAAAACAATGTTTAGAAGTGATTAAATTTTCAGATAGTACGAGATCGTCGTTCCCATTCCAGTTTGCAGAGTCATAAGTATTATTTTTTTATGTGTTGCTCGTCAAATATTTTTTTCTTTTCGAAGATTTCCGTATCTGATCTTTGGATTGATTCTTATTATAACATTTATTAAGATACGGTGGCGTCCAATAAAACTTTTTTTTTATCGTATACCATCCTACGACCCTAGCTCATAGCTCTGCCCTAAGTTGAAGAAGCTTAGCTGGCTGGAAGATCTCTTTAGAGGGTCCTTTTTTTTTACTCAAAGCCATTTACCATCCTCTTTACCCTGGGTTTAGATTTTAAACAGGAACCCCTCATAATCTATCGAGGCTCTGCCGCCTATAAGGTAGAGTAGACACACTATATATCTTTTGAGAAAAAGTGTGTAACAGCGTTTTAAACCATCTGCAACAGAATTATAACCGATGCCTAGTTCTTCCGCAAGTCCACGAACCGTTTGTGATGGAGCCGCTTCCATCAGGGCCTTCAAATCGTCGTCTTGCATTACCGTAGGTCGACCGCTACGGGGTGCACCTTCAAGGCTGAAATCTCCAAAACAACATTTCTGGAACCATTGTCGGTACTTTCTCCAACACTATTAGGCCCCCGCTCTTGATTAATTTGTCGAGCTGTCTCGGCTGCGAATTGCCCTAATTTAAAGTTAAGATAAAATATCGTTCGAAATTGCTTCTTTGGCATGCTTAAATAAGTCTATAAAAATACACAACTACTAAACGCAGATAAACAGCAACTGATACATCAGATACAGCGAAAAATTCTCTACAATATGCATGAAAACAGTATTACAAAACGCAGAGAACTTTCATGACAACCAAATATTATCTGTAAAAATAATAACATTAAAAGTTTATCCAAGAAAAATTTTAATGTAAAATTATGACAAGACTTAAAACTAACAAATTAAAACGGGGACTACGCAATTAATAGAATAATTATTAATAATAAATAAATAAAATGGTTCTTATCGAACTTCAGTGGTAGACTGAAAACGGGGTTATTTTTGTTTAGTTGCCGATCAATGGCCCAAGTCAGAAAAAAATAATACTAGATACCTATATGACTAGATTTCTTTATGCAAAGGTTGTTATGTACAGTTTTTGGCCCTCTGAATATCTAGTCGGTAATTCACAAAGAAGTCAGTGAATTATTCTGCGAAAAAATTCCGTGCTAGTAAAATACCGAAACCTCGATTGTGTGAACAAAATAAGTTGATTGTTCTGCCGACTAACTCAGTAGCGCAGGCGGTGTAAGTGTTTGACGAGGGTTCCAAAATGTTACAAAATATAAAATGTGGTCTTGATCGGGTCCTTGGACGCCACCTAGTCTCGCCGAATGAATAACAGAAGGGGTTGCCCACAATCTTGAGATCAGGTGAGTGATTCTGGCTAACAAATATACCTGAAAATTCGTTGAAAAAACATTATTTTAAATCTATACCAAATCTAACCACGCACACCTATCTATGACTGCTAACTGCCACGAAGATTTTTGAAAGTAAATGTTAAATAATACCTAAAATATTGACTCACGCTTCAAACAAAATTCACAAGATAATTTATTTTGCCAAAACTGTCACTCTACCGTTTACAATAGTGGACAGAATAAATTTACACTCCATACAACATTTACAACCTTATTATATGACATGTGCATTCACACCGTTTCAACTTATACAAATTCGGAAAATCACATATACTCTAATTCTATTAAAAACGGAAACCTATTAGCTAAAACTTAAATCTAATCACAGGCGTTCTTCTAAGTACGTTAGTCAATAATACATTACGGGACTAACCTTTTCACTGCTATAGTATGTCTTTTCTCATGGATTTGCTTTGTAAATGACCATCGGAAGATGTTTTTTCCCTTCGTTAAAGCTCAAACTTCTCAACTTAATTTTCAACCAGGAATTGAACCATTGGGGACCAGTCTGTTCCTAAAACAAGGGACCTGAGCCGCTTGATAGGGAATTATTCGATCATCAAAAGCCACTTCGCTTCGATCGTGTTCTTCAACTCAAAGTATCTACCCTACCGAAGTGATCTGTTGAGAGTGTGGATGTTATAAACGCAGTCCTCCTTTTGAACAAAGAAACTATTATTTTTAAACTACACTAGGTCTTTTGGGCAACCTTCGGACAGATGGACCAAAATGGAATTTTTAGTGTTGCTATCTCCTTGTTTATACTTATATCATCTTAACTTGCACATTTCGAATTGTATATGAAATCTGAATCGGCACAAAACTGCATATGAGCAATTTTATTTTTAAATTGGATGACGTATAAATTTTTATAACCTTTGGTCCATCATCATCATTAGGTCTTCAGTCCTGGAACTGGTTAGACGCGTATTCTCATTGTTTCGTATTCTGAATTAACCTACACTTTGAAATTTGCACAGTCTGCATATATCACTATCTGATCTAGGTCTACACCTACCTCCTTTTTCCTATCTCTGCTTGTAACATATCCCATGCTATTCTCCAAAAATGCCTTAGAACGTATTCTGCCCTTCTATTTCTCCTATTTTTTTCTACAGATATCCTTGTTCCCCTACATTTTTATAACCTATTTGTTATTAACTTTGTCTGTCCATGCTATCATCCTCATACATCTGAAGCACAGCATTCCAAAAGGCTGCTATCGTTTTTGTGCCTGCTTTTCCTACTGCCCGTATTTCATAGGCATACTGTGCTGTGCTCCACACATATGCTTTCAACAATTTTCTTCTTGTTTCTATGTTTGTTGCCTTTTATCATAGGCGCTGTTCTTTCTTGTTAGATGCAGTTCGGTCCCCTTCGATTGTTTTACAATTATATATCCTATTTCTTCGACGTTGAATAGTTGTGAAGGGGTAGCGGTTCCGTGGCGTAGTTGGTATGTGTGTGACTACTACGCCCAAGGTCCCGGGTTTGAATCCCGACACGGTCCGCTTAAAAAATTTTTCACAAATATACACCCTCGTTCGGATGAGAGGTAAAATGGAGGTCCCGTTTATGAGTGTTGTCACGCACGTTAAAGATTCCTACTTTGCTTGCAACAGCAAGGGTTCGGCAAAATTCTAAATTTCCAGGTTAAAAGAAAGCTCGCTACCTGGCCAATGTAGTACCTTTGGGTGGAGCATTGAAAACTCACATGTAAGGTTGTGAAGGGGGGTAGGCAGCCCGTGGCTGCCAAGTTCCCCCAGACCCTATACATTTCTATTCTGAGCTAGCCTACACATTTCCCTGAAATTCCTACACCATACATCTTTCACTATCTGTGTGCAGTAGTCTAACCTAGGTCTACCTCTACTTCCCTTTTTCCTATCTCTGTTTCTAATATATTCCGCACTATTCCCTCATGCCGTAGTATGTGGCCTATCATCCTATCTCTCCTATTTTTTACCATTTTCCACATATTTCTGTTCTTTGCCAACTATTTTTAGTACATCTTCGTTCTTAACTTTGTCTGTCCATGATGTCTTCATCAAACGTCTGTAGCACCACATTTTTCTTGTCAGCTTCTCCTACTGTCCAGGCTTCACAGCCGTACAGTGCTGTGCTCCACACATATGTTTTAAGCAATCTTTTTTTGTTTCTATGTTTGTTGTCTTTGAGCACAGTAGTTGCTTTTTCTTGTTAAATGTAGCACAACCTTGTGCTAATCTTTGTTTTATATCTTTTGCGTTTTCCCATCTTGCGTTATTTGGCTTCCTAGGTAGCAAAAATCCTTAAGCTCTTGTAAGTTTTTGTTACCTATTTGTATTCTTGTTTTTGATTTATTTTCCCTTCTTTTGCATGCTAGTACTTTAGTTTTATTTTTGTTAATTTTCATACCGTATCTCTCTGTTAGAACCGTTTCCATTTCACCTTTGGTTATGAATGGACTATGATACCAAATAATTCTTTCTTAAACTAGAATATATAGAAGCCTAAAACTTATTCTTCCTGATGAGAATAACCCAATTTTATTGGTGGACTATACTTATACAGTCACTACTAAAACGAAATGTGATTGTAATTATTTCCATAGGAATGATAAAAGGTATAAAGCTTCTATTTAAATTTGTTTTGATGTTCAAAGTACTGTCAGGGTTTGATTTTATTTGCGAATCAATCTTAGTATTCTCCAAAAAATCTAACATTAAAAAATTCTTTGAGATATATATATTGTATAAAAGTTTAGAGCGTAGGTTGAGGTGTCCCCTCGTCAGACTTAAAGTAAAGTAATTAATTTTCAACACATGCAATGTTTTATTTTCTGAATTTCACAATCTCGGTGTACGTTACAACTAGAATTGGATAAAACCGGTTTTTATATAAACTATGCCAACTTAACACTTAATTTTCTTACAACGACCATACAAACTACCACCCGCTTCGTTTTTGTGTCGTATCGTCTACCTTCTACCGCTGCTACTCCCTTTAATTAATTCTCTCACTTTGTTATTTAAAGCTCTCCCGTTTCCTGCCTTACCGGCGAGTGCATCAGCATTCAAATCCACATCACTACTGCACAGTTTACAATAAACCAACCGCACCACATTACCCCCCTTAAAAGTGTAACATAGTATGTGTGAAGCTTTTAACAGACATACAACTTAATCTTATGCTACTTAATTTTTTATATTGTTAGACACTTAATGAGCAAAACAACGATATAGCAGAGACATTGTGAATGTACTCCTCCAAAAACACTCTTAAATTTCTACGAACACTTTTTCTTAATTAAGTTTCTTGCTGTACGACAACATCAAGAAATCCAAATTAACTATAGGAGCATAATAAGGCTTCAAATGCTTAATATTATGGGTGCCCTTAAGAGTTCCTCGAGCGTCAGCTAATTCGTAAGAATTTGCACCCACTATTTTATTGATGATTCTTGGAATCTTTTGAATATCGCTTCCAAATGCTGTAGATGCTCCTTTGGATTGGAGGGGAAAACTAAAATATCATCACGCTCTTCATGCGCCGGATAAAACGCGCAACTGAGGTTGGCAGACCGAAAAGCAACACATTGAAACAATACGTTATGCCGTCATGCAAGAACCCAGTATATTTCCTGCCCTTTTCTCTTATAGGAATTTTCCAATATGATGAGGTCATATCCAATGTAGATTGGATATGCTCCTGCTTACATTTCATTAAAAGTTCTTCAAGTAATGGTGGTGTAATATGATCGCCCTCCATTGTATCATTTAAGAAGCGTGCATCTAAACAGATGCTAATCGTGCCATCTTTCCTTTTAACCGTCACTAGTGGTGATACGTATTCCGTTTTACAAGGCGAAATGATACCATCCGCTATCATTGTCTCGATTTGTCTTTTCACTTCAGTCCTGTAAGCTACCGGAATTGGGTAAGACTTTAAAAAAAAAGGAGTTTTATCTTTCATTTCAATGGTATGTTCGTATATTGTGGTAAGACCAGGTGTTTCTGAAAACACGTGGGAATAAGTTCTCAATAGCTGGTAGAGTTTATTTTTCTCTCCCAGACTAAAGGTCTCGGCCGCCTCAGCTGCCGCTTTTAATTCGGTATCGGAATATCTATGTTTCTGATACGTTTCCTTGCGCTCTATGTAATTAATCCGTATCTGGTTTTCTATTACATTTAACTGACAAAAATCTAAACGTCTCTCTAATTCAGCTAACCTAACCACTTTACTGGCAAAATCGATTTCGGCTTTCCTTGGGTTAACCAATCGCTGCCTAAAATGACCTTTCGGTTTATATGGGGTATTACCACACAAGGGATATCCACTGTCATATTATTAAATACTACAGGCAACAATACCTGTTCCCTTATTCGGCTTAACTTTCCTTCAATAGCAACTGCCACTGATATATTAGACACAGGCAATACAGGTACTGTATCTCCCAACGTTGTAAAGTATGTATCAGATGTTGCTGATACTTGACTACCCGTATCCAATAAAATTTCAACCAATTGTTCTTGTATCACACCTTGAATGATGGGTACTATTTCATCGAACTGGAAAAGCTCTTCCTCATTTTCACATAACAGCTCATCTGGCTCAATAATGTATTTTTTTATTAACCTGATTTCACGAAGCTGTTCCGCTTTATCTGAATGATTCCTTTTCTCTCGCTTCCAGTTCTCGCCCCTTTCGTTAACTCCTCTATCTAATTGATTATTGTCGCAGTATGTCTTATCACCACGCCAATCCTCATTTTTATTTTGACCGTGGTCTTTATTATATCGATTAAAACGCGAATTGTTGGCATTTTGGTTATTTAGCTCCCAGAGATTTTGATTTATTCTATTTCCTGATTCATAAGTCGCATCCATTTTTCTTAAAAATTTCTCGAATTCATCGATTGAGTCGATGCCCTACAATAACATACTCCGCTGTACCTCCTGTGAAAAATGTTTTCCCAACCATTCCACTAACATCCTCTCTTCCAACTTTTCTGTCAAGAAGTCAGCCTCTGTAACCAATCTTAACACATAGTCTGCCCAACTACCTGCTTGGAACTGTCCATACTTTAATTTATACTACAAGTCCCAATATTGTTACCGAAATAATTTTTCAAATGTTTGAAAATCGTTAAATAAATTTTCTCGTGCAGTAGCCCATTCTGATGCCGACCCTGTTAAACAACCCATCGCCAGACTGACCTTATCTACTTCCGAAACCTCTGCGTTCTTAAATAATTTATAAATTTTTTTAAAGAATTGCATCGGATGCATTTTACCGTCTGCTTGATATCTTATTTCTGCCCCCTCCCAAGTCACGCCATGCTGAAAGATATTTCTTATTTTGACTTTCGGGATTTGCTACTATTACGTCCCTAGGTAGTAACTGTACATTTACTGGTTTGTTTTCTACATTTTCGCGGACTGTTTCTGCTAATTCAGATGTACTGGTTTGCACACTAATCATACTCTTTGACAAGTGTACTAGAAGTGCTTGCAATTAAGCCAAATTTAACCCTGCAGCTTCATTTGATTCCTCGGTATTCATTTTTTCTTAAACCACAACTCTCTTATTTAAGTATTCTATTTTACCTTTAATCGTCCCTTACTATCAATTTTCCAAGACCCCTTTAACTTTACACACTTCTAACATCGAATTATAAACAAACAATAATTTGAGGTTAAATTGCGTATCTTATTGTCCTCTATTTAGTAAACTACTTTTAATTTCTTATAACAGTTTTTTTACTAGGGATGGACTTGGGTCGGACCGAACCGGGCTCTTAATAGGCCCGGCCCGGCCCGACTCAGAAAGGTAACCGGCCCAGCCCGGCCCGAGGCCCGACCCAAAATAAAAATTGACGGCCCGGCCCGCAGGCCGGCCCGAAATTTCGGGCCGGCCCGACTTTCATTCGGCGAATAAGAAGATATTTTTTTCTGTTGTGTTCAACAAGTAACTATCACTCTTTTGTTTAATTTCAGAGTATACTAATTTTGAATTACAATCAAGATACTTATGGAACATGTAGTATATCATTTGATTTTTGATTCTGTTACGTACCTAGACGTAGCCGGAAGAAAAGTAAGTACCAGGATAACTATTAAACGCGGAGAGTGGGGGATTCGCCTACATACCAAAAAGAAACAAAAAACACATCGCCCACGATTATCTATTAACGAATAAAAATAAATAACGAATTCTGTACAAACAAGCAAGAGCAATAAATTAGACGTTACTATTTCAAAGCAAACAGTTAGATGATATGAACAATCTAGTACATTAGATACGAAGTGCGCATCTCGTATTTACACAAAATAAAATTAATTAGTAGTAAATAAACCTGTGAGAGCTTTTGTCAAGCGTTTTTAAAGTTTCACCTAATACTTTTTGTAAAATAACTAATTAGTAGCAAAGAATTAACGCGCGGGAGCTTTTGTTAGATATCTTTTAAATCGCACATAGTACCGCTTGTAAAATAAACTAATCAGTACAAAGGAATAAGCGTGTGTCTGTCCAATATTTTTAACACAGGTACATCACACATGTAGAGCGATAATATCGATTAGCAGCAACTAACAATAGTTCTACAATGTG
Organism: Platerodrilus igneus; assembly: GCA_036346225.1. Lineage (NCBI taxonomy): Eukaryota > Metazoa > Arthropoda > Insecta > Coleoptera > Lycidae > Platerodrilus > Platerodrilus igneus. The sequence continues at coordinate 15,118 of JARFIW010000042.1, read as the reverse complement.
ACGTTTCTTGTCACATAACTACACCAAACGTTGCTACGGAATATCTCATTGACACACACAAAAGGAAACAAGTTGCATACCTGTAGGTGTCCGGATACTTAGCTTGAAAACCGTCGGGGGTGAGTCAGCATAGAAACAACGCGGTATTCAGGATCTATTCAGCCTGGCATCGTAATTACAGCAACGACCTACGGACAAAAGCAGTTGGTCTACAAAAAGAAAGAACCCATTTGACCTCGAGCTAAAAAAAGCAATCCACGCAAGACACCTCCTAGTTGTCGAACAGAAAATAAACAGACGCGCATTGCTTTTGAAATACGGTGACGAATAATGTAGAAAATATGTCGACGCACAAGCTGTAGAAGCAAATTTAACAATGGTTCAAATAACACGAATTGCAACTGCAAAACCTCGCTTATCGAAGCGCGATTAAAGCTGGAAAACCCGGGTTTTATCAGATAGTGTGCGACCTTATTTCAACGAGTCTTTAAATTGAAACAATAGAGAAAATCATTATAGGCGGTCGTAATGTATACCAAGATAATGGGTACCTGAAACAGGATATAACTATTTAGTTGTTTCATAAACTTGTCGTTTCAAAGCAACTAGATTTAAGTTGAGGAATTTATTTGAGAGCGTGTTTATTATTAATTATGTTGAAGGATTTAACAGTAGAAACAGAATTTATTCGAGCGGGTATAGAATTAATAAAGGAGAAAAAGAGGGTAATTAATTTATGCTGAAAATAAACGTAACAATTCTTTAAAAAATCCTAGAAATAGGTAACAAAGGTACAAAATGTTTAGCAATTTTCGATGTTTATGAATTTGTACGCTTAACGTACCTCATAACCTTTATAATAAATTTGCATCCGCTTTATTTTGCCGTTCCTACTTCAAAGAATTTTACTAAAATTACCTACTTGAAATTAGAGAGTTGTTGCAAACTCATTCCTAGCAGACTTTATTAAAAGAATCTTCAAACTAAGTATCCTTTTTTAAAAGTTTGCATTCAATCTAAAAGAGTATTAGTGCAAGTGTTTTTTCCCTTACTCTTTATTCTGACATACATGTTTAGTATTCTATATCTATAGGTTATGTTTTAAAAATGAATAAAGAACTAAACTCTTTTGATTTAAAGTGACTTATAATACATATGTAACTATATTGGAAAAAATCAAAGAAATTGTATTCTCACAAAGATGAACCTTTTTTTTTATTATTTGAGTCTTTTATTGTCACTGATTCGATAACATTTGTATGTGTTGTCAAAGTGTTTTCACGGAATACTTTTCGAGTTTACTTCAAGACACTGTTTTTACTTCTTTCCAAGCATAAAGCATATCTGTTTTCAAAATGATTTTTACAGTTTACTTCTGGGAAAAGCATTACAAAACAGCATCCTCGTATTTAGAACGTTGACATTTTATATCTTTTTCGTGTTGTAAACTTGGACATTATATTTCTAAATTTAATTACGGAAACAACACTACAAAAAACCATTTATTTCGCTATATTTATACAAAAAGCAGACAATTAAATGTAAGTTTGTACGTTAGGCATTTGGCATATGTCAAAATTAAGGCGCTTTAAATAAAAGCATTCCCTGCCTGTATTTAAATTAAATAAAGGTGTCCTGTATTTTAATAAAGTACAAACATTATAGGTGTATTAATTGCGTATGTGTAAATGTCAAATAAGGGAAAACTTTATTAAAAAATTGGTAAAATGAACGTTGCAATAACTCTCTAGTGTTTTAGGCGGTAAACATAAATTATACACGCGATTGATAATATCGACGTTCGCGGCATGATTGAAATTTGAAGTATATACATATACATAATATAAATCGTGCAAACTTTTGAATTATGAATAAATCACCTAGTTTGATGTTTCTGGGCATTTTTAACTTGCCTAAAGTACAACATGAGGAACATTAAATAGGACTAGAAAAAAATATTTGGTATAAGAAGTGAGTTGTAATATCACGTCTCCCTTACACTAAACAAGACGAAAAACTGATTATTAATGGGTTCATGAAGACACTACGTGAAAATACAATTAAGAACGTTTACTTACTCAATGTGAGATAGAAGTGAAGAGACGATGGAGTATTTACTCGTGCATTTTTCAGCCCGAAGAGTTCGGGCCGGCCCGAGTCGTTTGGCCCGGCCCGGCCCGAAAAAAGATAGGCCCGGCCCGGGCCCGGCCCGAATAAAGTAGTCAACGGCCCGGCCCGGATTCGAGCCCGAAATCGGGCCGAGCTCGGGCCTGGCCGGCCCGAGCCCCAGTCCATCCCTATTTTTTACCTTTCTGTATTCTCATCTGTTGCATGTCAAACCACCTCAATTAACCCTATAATTTGATGAACTCAACCAAATGTCATTCACGCACAGAAACCGTTTCTTAATCTTTATACGTATCTAAACATCCGGTTTATAACTCTGTAAGACTTTCAAGGTTATTCTGTTACCTCACTTTTCTTACTCACTTAACTTCGAACTATATATGCACACTTATATGCGGCACTCTAAATTTTATACATGCATTACAATGTAACCATTCCTTACAAACCTGGAACGTTGTTGACTTTATCGGTCGATTGTAATAACTAAACCACTTCCGCATTCTTCATTAATTTAATCCATTAGACACCTTTGTTTCGCATGTAAGTTGACAATTCTAGTTTGTTTTTTAACTATTTTAATCGCAAACCAGCCCCCGTTGGTGCCAATATGGGGTATCCCCCTCGTCAGACTAAAAGTAAAGTAATTAATTTTCAACACATGCAATGCTTTATTTTTTGAATTTCACAATCTCGTTGTAGGTTACAACTGAAATTGGATAAAACCGGTTTTTATATAAACTATGCCAACTTAACACTTAATTTTCTAACAACGACCATACAAACTACCACCCGCTTCGTTTTTGTGTCGTATCGCCTACCGTCTACCGCTGCTACTCCCTTTAATTAATTATCTCCTCTGTTATTTGAAGCTCGCCGTCGCCCTCCCGTTTCCTGCCTTACCGGCGAGTGCATCAGCATTCAAATCCACATCACTATCGCACAGTTCACAATAAACCAGCCGCATCACAAGGTTAGATAAGTTTAATAAAATAAACCATTTCCATAATAAGGTTTGTTGGTGTATTTGTGCCATCTGTGCAGATTGTATTACCACTAAGGGTGAAAAATCTTGACTAAGGTTTGCATTCACACTAATATAAAGGATAAAACTTAGCTACGATTCAATTACCAGGTATTCACATATCCAACTAACAATTCCATACAGGTGATAGCAATTGCCATTTTTTAAAATTTTATTTAAATCTATGTTTATGTTGTAAATATCAACTTCCATTACGCTAAAATCGAACATTTTTCAAGTGTTTAGCTTTAAACTAAAGTTTATAAACAGCTGCTAGTATTTATTACAAGTACTGACAAAAATCAAACTACAAAAAAAATATTAATATCTGTGGACATTTATTCAAAGCCAAGTATGTCAAAACACTTAATTTTACCATAATAGAAGCCTATAACTTTTAGTAACATAAATAAACATAGATTTAGTTAAAATAATAAATAAGATTTAGAACAGAGTAATCTTTATCAAATATAAACATAACCTGTAACGTGGTGTGGTACAGAACAGAACGTTTAACCTCAAATAAAGTTAAAAATAAGGGACTCTAGATTTTAAACAACGCCGTCTGAACGGATTGTATTACCATTAAAATCACGATGACAATGGTGTACATAAAAGTGACTACACCCTGGCTTGGAGTTTATAACATACCATTTTGCCTTGGGTTAATTGCCATGTTCCAGTCAAGTAAACATTACTCTAGCTATTTCTCTCTTGCCTTAGTTTTTTTAAGCAATACTTAAGAATATGGTTTGATATAAAATTTAGCTATTGAATACTACGAAGGTGTAGAAGGGCCACAAAAAAATCGCTCTACCTATTTTAGTTAAATTTCGATTTCGATGTCAAAATTTATTAAATTTCGACTTCGATCTCGAAATTTAGTTAAATTTCGACTTCGATCTCGAAATTTAGTTAAATTTTGACTTCGATCTCGAAATTTAGTTAAATTTCGACTTCGATGTCGAAATTTAGTTAAATTTCGACTTCGATGTCGAAATTTAGTTAAATTTTGGAGCAGTTTTTTTCAACAGTCTTAGATAATAATATTATAAATCGATATTATACCCCAATACAGGGCCGACACCATATTGACTTCGCGCGATTATTTTCTATTGGGTTATGTACTTAACCAATACATTTTTGACGAGTTAAGAGAACACAATGCAAGAAGTACGACGTATGCCTGTAAAAGTTATTGATGAAGTTCAAAAGAGTTCAATTCATATTTACTTCAATGTAAGTAGAAAAAAATAGTCTTCTCAAATCCATAATAAAAATGGTGGTTGCTCTTTAAGAAAAATATAGATGACGTCATAACTCTCTCAAATATGACCGAAACAATGAAATAACATCAATAAATGACAATCTCTATAAATCGTTTGACATGTTTTTGTAATTTTTTAATAATTTTTACAGTTTCGTACGTTATAAGATATAACGGAACCTTTATAAGGTCACTCACGAATCCGTCCGTTCGTGTCACAGAGGTTTTTCCCGAAAAATATGTTACGTAGGAATTTGAAGTTTGGCACAGTGCTAGATCTTTATGGCGCGCACGTATAACGACAGTAAGAAAATAGAAAAAAATATTTTTAGATTAAAATGACGGGAGTCAATTCGTTCAAAAGAAAAAAAGTTTTAATAAATATATCGTATGAGGTATCATTTGAAAGAGGATTCTAAAAGGCTTCTAAAAATATTTTTTTTATAATGTTCGGTCCAGTAGTCTTTATGATATAGCTCAAAATGTGCCAAAAATTATGGTGCCGCCCACCACTCTCCTACATTTCCACAGCTAAAATTTTGATTTTAATAAGGATAGTAGCTCTTGAGTCATAGATTATCGGAAACTGCAGATCTTTTTAACTAAGTAATAGTTGCTGAGAAAAAAATTGTATACACAGTAATAGACAACGTATTTACCAATGTACCAGTACAATGTAGGACAATATACTCATTTTTCAGTTATCACAATCAAATTTGGATAAGATTTAAATATACAAAAAAAAAATAAAAACAGCTTAATTTGGTTTATTGATTGCTCACTGTAGTATTGGTATTTTAGTTTTGTTTCCATTTATTATACTTTAGAGGTTTTTGTGATTTTAATCCGTATAATTTAAAATTGTATGTTGTTGTTGTTATGTGGATGATCTGTTTATCAGTTAATATTTACTGTTACCAACTTTTTGTTATGATAAAGAAATACAGCTGCTAAGTCTGCTTTTGTGATTGCATATTGAAATGTAACTATTTCATATGTAAAATAAAAGAAACCTCAATATTTTGGTCATTTGCAATAGTAACTCCATTATGTGCTATATGAGTAAATTCGGCAAAACAAAAGCTTTTAAACAGGCCCAAACTTCAAATTCCTACGTAACATATTTTTCGGGAAAAACCTCTGTGACAGACAAACGGACGGATCCGTGAGTGACCTTATAAAGGTTTCGTCATATCTTATAACGTACGGAATCGTAAAAATTATTAAAAAATTACAAAAACATGTCAAACGATTTATAGAGATTGTCATTTATTGATGTTATTTCATTGTTTCGGTCATATTTGAGAGAGTTATGACGTCATCTATATTTTTCTTAAAGAGCAACCACCATTTTTATTATGGATTTGAAAAGACTATTTTTTTCTACTTACATTGAAGTAAATATGAATATGGGATGCATAAGGAAAATTTCCAGAAAATAGAATTTATACTATACACAAACATCTACTAAAAATTAAAAACAAATATCAAATAATTACAGAAAATGTTTGAATTGGAAGCCGTTGACGGCCTAACAATGACCAAGGCGGTCTATGAACTCTTTTTGAACTTCATTAATAACTTCCACAGGCATACGTCGTACTTCTTGCATTGTGTTTTCTTAACTCGTCAAAAAGTTATTGGTTAAGTAAATAACCCAATAGAAAATAATCGAGCGAAGTCAATATGGTGTCGGCCCTGTATTGGGGTATAATATCGATTTATAATATTATTATCTAAAACTGTTAAAGAAAACTGCTCCAAAATTTAACTAAATTTTGACATCGAAGTCGAAATTTAATAAATTTTGACATCGAAGTCGAAATTTAACTAAATTTCGAGATCGAAGTCGAAATTTAACTAAATCTCGAGATCAAAGTCAAAATTTAACTAAATTTCGAGATCGAAGTCGAAATTTAATAAATTTCGACATCAAAGTCGAAATTTAAATAAATTTCGAGATCGAAGTCGAAATTTATTAAATTTCGACATCGAAGTCGAAATTTAATAAATTTCGACATCGAAGTCGAAATTTAACTAAATCTCGAGATCAAAGCCGAAATTTTACTAAATTTCGAGATCGAAGTCGAAATTTAACTAAATTTCGAAATCGAAGTCAAAATTTAATAAATTTCGACATCGAAGTCGAAATTTAACTAAAATAAGTAGAGCGATTTTTTTGTGGCCCTTCTACGCCTTCGTAGAATACAATTAAACTTCCATTTTAAATTACATAAATCATTCATGCATTAGAAAATACATTTGGCTAAGGTGAAAGTTGCTTTGTACTCATTAGCAGGGATGTCACTCGTGCATAAGGTGTGCGTTTTTAAATTTTGTCAATTGAGTTTATTACTACAGTTTAATCTGTCGCCGCTCATATATTAGTTTTTACTTGTCTGTTGACAGGATGGTAAATTTTGTACATTTGAACTTCTGATTTATAATTTCCCTGCAGTATCGTAATTTTTCTAGTTTCTTGAACATCAGATCGTTTTAGGTAAGTGTTTTATAAATGTACTTGTTAGTTCCTCACAAAATAAGCGCGCATCTCTAATAAGAGATATCTGAATGCAGTGCTGTAATGTACTCATTTTTATATTAAAAATGGTGAGATGCATATGAATTTTATTTCTGTTTTTGGTAGAACAACGCTGCTACTTTAAGTCTAGTATTATTATATTTCAGTGTTCAAAGGCACCAAGTTTTATTAGGTTTTAATTTCTTTCTTTCAAACACTTGGTCGGACGTTATTTTAAATCACAGATCAAATTGTCCGCATAAATGTTTGGTTAATAGCTATTTATGCACCAAGTGTGTTATTAAGATGATAACGCCCGGAGGACGACTCATCCAATCCGAGGGCCTATGGCCCGAAGGATGGATTAAGTCGCCCGATTGGCGTTATCATCTAGTAACACAGGTGGTGCACACAAGATTTTATATTTTACCTCATATATAAAATAAAAAATACGCGATAGGTAAGTTTTCTATTTTAGAATTTACCTCGGATTCTACTATATAACCTAAACACCACTACATCATGTTCTCCATGATGACAATAAACAGTTTGACGTTCCTATGTTTTGGATATTTGTCATATTTATTAAATATTAATAGTACTAAATGGCTGATCAAGAGTTGCCAGCAATAATTGCAAAGCAAGCTCTAAAAGCAGCTGAAAGTTTGCTACCCATTAAACCAAAAAGAGCTATGAGAAAGCTTAATAACACACTTGGTGCATAAATAGCTAACAAATTGATTTATTTTCGAGGGCATAATGAGCGGGCGTTATTAAACAATTACGCCCCGGTTGTTATGAATATGTTTTCATATCTCAGTACAACTAGGTAAAATAAAAAAACTTTTAATTAATTTCGCACAAAATTTCTTAGAACCAGTACCAAACATAAATTTTATCACTGATTTGGAAGGCATCCTGTACGTATTTTTCTTTACTTTTAACCACACGCTGATATGAGATCCTACTGGTCATGGTTTTACTTTCCGAAAAAGCAGTGAACTCCACCAGTTGATATCTGTTTGGTTAGAAAACATTCCATGTTAGGACCTCGTTATTTGAACATGAGCAAAGAAATTAAAAAGGATAATACTTGTCATCCTATAGTTACCTTATACTTATAATCCGTTCCACGAGAGAATAAAGTAGACGGCAGGTCGTACTGAGAGCCATTTACACCACTAGAATATGAATGGAAAATTCAAAATAGTTATTTCACTTTATTTATTTGACATTCGACATAATCAAACAAAAGATAACAATTTATAAAAACAATTTTAATAGTAACTATACATAAAACATTTTTTTAAATACAATACTTTGTCATCACTTAAATGGCATGAGAACATGTCTATTTATAAAATCATGAAGAATGTGATTAAAGTTTATAGTAAAATTCAAAAATAGAAGTAGGTATTACTATATAGGTAATTTATAACACATTCATATCATTATCATTTATGTCGTTACCTGTATCCGAATTCACTCATCATTATTTCTTCAACCACATCTTCTACAATGCTAAATTCCAAATCGGCGTTTCCTCCTTTACAAGACCATGACTGACACAACTTTTTCACATAGCAAAAATTACTCTTGTCATGCCATTTAGAAACAGAGTTTTTACAATTTAATATAAATGCACTGTTATGTGCAGCAACATAATTTTTTACGTTTGCGCATATTAATTCTACAGGAATAAAACTGCAGTGGTAGGGATGTAATCACAGCACTATTCGTCCGTTATTTTTCACCAATACATCAATAACATATGTTGTGGAATACGAAATGCAGTACTACTTAACCGATTATAATAACTGAAGCTTTAGATATCCATTTAGATCTTCCATTTTAATTACTTTGTATACAAGCTACTTCATATTATCTGCCGTTTTCCAGTATTGTGTAGAGGTTGTCTCTGACTACACTATGATAAGGTGCATTATCCAATACTATCGCACAATCAACTTCTAATGTTGTGTAAAAACTTCACCGCTCATGTCTTAATGGCAGTCCCCTAAACTTCATTTGATGGAATCGTGAAATGAAACAAATTTAACACAGTAATTTTCTTCGATTCAAAAAGTAAAAGTCACTGATCTACAAATACTATCAGTACCAATGTAAGATACGATTAACCTTTAGCCTTTTCCCAAGGAATCTTTTATGCCCGTGCCAAACTTATTTGTAACGTATCTTACATTCACCTAAGTTTTGTCCAAATAATGCTAAATACTTTCTTGTCCAAAAAAACAAATACTAGCTTTTCAATTAATACGGATTTTCTTTTCTTGTATTCATACTTAAAACTAATTTTTCGCAGAAATCGATGTGTTACTGAGGTTTAAAAATGAACCATCATTATTAGTTTTGCGTAGTACCTTTTGAACAGTGGGCAAATCATTTCAAAGATAGAAGTGAACCTATCTTAGAATTTTTCTTAATTTTTCGTGGAAATTATACCACTCATTGTTGTTAAAATATCTTCATTTACGTTTCGTTCCATAATCTAAGATCGTTGTCAAAATAACAAAAAATTTTAAGTTTGACATTTGTTACATAAATTGAAGGTGACATTAATTTATTAATGTTTAATATATTTGACTTGAACATATTAGGTGAAAAATTTTAAAGTTTAGAAGAGTGAGTGTCTTCAATTTGTGTTGCGCACTGGGAGCGACTTTTAGGTAGCCAATACGCTTAACGTGAAATCAGGTGATTTTTTTATGTAGCTGAATTTTATATAAATTCAATAACTTGAAGATCGGAAAAACATTTTTCAACATGTTTCTATTTATACGAGTGAGAGGATGGTTATCAAAGGGCTTAAGCAGTCGGGGTCTGTTAATATGTCTATTATTATGTAATTAGCTATTGTATATTTAAATAGAAATCATGTATGTAGACTGCATTTCATGTTAATATCGCAAGGAAAACCTAGGAAAGCTGCGTTGTTACCTAGATATTGGTAGTATTTAATTTTCATTTGTTATTTCTTTTAGTAATGGACTCCATCGTTTACTGAAAGTCACAGATTCGTTTGCTGCGTAGTTATTTTTATGTAGGGTTATATAAGCAGCTGCTTTGATTTTGCGTTTTTCTTCCTTGTCAATAATTTTTGCGTTTTCCCATTTTATTTTATGACTGGAGTCTCATGCATGTTGGCAGATCATGGATTTTTCAAATTTTCAATTTTTTGTATATGATTTTGGTTTTTTTAATCGAACTTCAAATGGTCTGGAACTTTCCCTTATATAAAACTTATTACATTCGCTTGGTATTTTGTAGATGCTGTTTTTGTACTTTGTATTGCGTTTTTGGGTTTTGTTTTTGTAAATTGTATTCTTAGTGTATTGTTGGTTTTAAATACTGTTTTGATTTTGAATTTGTTACCTATCTTTCGGATTTTTTCGGGGAATCCTTTTATGTATGGTATTGAGAGAATTTTTATTCATTTATTTTTATATTATGCTTTTAGGATACTTGTGTTTTACTAATGTACATCTAATTAAGTCTTTCTCTTTTTTTAAAGTTTCTTCGTTTGATGATATCAATTTTGCTCTAGCATACATGGTTTTGATAATTCCTCGTTTGACAGAGTGGGTGGTTTGAATCGTAGTTTTCAAATAAGTGATAAATTCTACAAACACAGCTTCGGAATGGCAATGGGAAGTTAGTTCACTATTGCCAATCTTTAGTAATATATTCATGGAGGAATTCAAAAAAGGTGTAATATTCACACAAGAATTGAGACCACTAATCTGGTCGAGATACGTAGATGATATCTACGTTATTTGGCCTCATAATACAGAACTAATTAAAAACTTTGTAAATTTAATTAACAAAATAGAACCAACACTAAATTCACATATGAATTAGAGGCACATGAAAAACTTCCGTTTTTAGAAATTCTAGCTAGCAAAAATGATACATTAATTAACACATTGGTTTACGAAAACCAACACATACAAGCAGATATTAAACTTTGATTAAAAATACCTGCACTGTGTCAAACGAGGAATTATCAAAACCATGTATGTTAAAGCTAAATTAATATCATCAAACGAAGAAATTTTAAAGAAGGAGAAAGACCTAATCATATGTGTACTAATAAAAAACAAGTATCCTAAAAGAATAATAGAAAAAGAAATTAATAAAATCCCAAAAAATAAAGAAGAAGAAAACTAACAACGATACACATCAGAAAATGCTCTCACTACGATACATAAAAGGATTCTCCGAAAAAATCCAAAAGATAGGAAACAAATTCAAAATCAAAACATTATTTAGAACTAACAATACACTAAGAACACAATTAACAAAAACAAAACACAATACCAAGTTCAAAAAACTACATCTACAAAATACAATGCGAATGTACTAAGTTGTATATAGAAGAAAGTTCAGGGCCATTTGAAGTTCGATTAAAAGAATATAAATCATATATAAAAAATAGAAAATTTGAAAAATCCACGAATTGTCAACTTGCATGGAACTCCAGTCATAAAATAAAATGGAAAGACGCAAAAATTATGACAAAGAAGAAAACCGCTAAAAACGCAAAATCAAAGAAGCTGCTTATATAACCTTAAATAGAAATAACAAATAGCAAACAAATCCGTGATTTTTAGTAAACAATGGATTCCATTACTAAAAGGAACAACAAATGTAAATCAAATACCCGCAATATCTAGATAGCATCGCAGTTTTTCCTGGGTTTTCATTGCGATATTAACATGAAATGCATGCTACATACATGATTTCTATTTATACATACAATAACTAATTACATAATAATAGACATATTAACAGTCCCCGACTGCTTAAGCCTTACGGTAACGTAATCACACACTTCTTTAATAAGCATCCTCTCAACTGTATAAATAGAAACATGTTAAAAAATATTTTTCCAATCCTCAAGTTCTTGAATTTATATCAAATTTAACTATATAAAAAATTAATTAGCTGATTTCACGTTAAGCGTATTGGATACCTAACAGTCGCTCCCAGGGCGCAACACAAATTGAATGTACTCACTCTTTTAAACTTTAAAATTTTTCATCTAATTTATTCAAGACATATATATTAAACATTAATAAATCAATGTCACCTTCAATTTATGTAACAAATGTGAAACTTACAAATTTTTATTATTTTGACAACTTCCTAGGTCATGAATTGAAACGTAAATAAAGGCGATTTTAACAACTATAAGTGGCTTAATTTCCAAAGAAAATTAAGAGAAATACAAAACAAACCACAACAAACATATAGGGAGCTTCGAATCACTAAAATATCTATTGTGTCAAGTTTTTATATACCATTGGGCGTCTTTTTGCTTTAATAGGAGTTACAGTACCTGACCTTCCAATTTATTTAATGATGCTTTATACACTGCTTTGACCAATGTCAAGTTCTATACGGTGTGCTTTACAGTTGTGGTTTTACTAATTGGATCGGCATGTTTCACACACAAATTGTATGCTAATAGATTTTGACCACTCTTGACTAGTTGCTTGGATATTTTTGAATAATTGCGCCGCTTCGTTCTTAATCACTAAAATTTATTTCTTATTATTCACTGTCATCATTATACACACTTGTTCAGTACTACAGTGTTCGGGGAATAGTTTTACAACAAAATGAATGTACGTAGTCAAAACTGGAAGTAGTGATAAAAAAAGGTGTATGTAGGTAGCGATTTTACAAACGAAATATAGTACACAGAACATATAAATTTGTATATGTTCTCTGATGTAGTACACAGACAGAAAAATTTAACCAAATTTAAACGTATCATAAAGAAAATATATACATAACCTTAGAATTTCAGAGAATAAAATGCAGAAAAGAATAAAATAGAATTGAATTGCTTAAAATTGACATTTCGCAATCCAATGAAATTACTAAAATTTTATGTAAAAGCCTAAATAGTATGCAGCTCTAGCTAATTATTTTGTACCGTATGTCCCGTTTCCTATTTTACCGTGTTGTTTTCAATTGCAGTTCATATACCTAAGTTTTGGAGAAAAAGTTCCAAATAGAAGTTATTGGGTATTTTATTCTTAACAAATCTCACCCATTAGTTGCTCAATAGTCCTCACATTTTATCCAAAAATTAAAAGAAAAGTTTCGCTTTTTGTATCCAAAGTAGCAGTTGTCACACAAACGTGATGAGCATTAAACGCCAAGCGAAAAATTTACGTTAATGTATGAAATTATAACTGCTTGTAAGTACACATGCATTAATTTGAATTTGACATTTGATGTACATAATTTTCATGGCAACGTATATTTTAGATACAGAAAGCAAACGTTATCTTTTCCTTTCTGAAAAATGCCACTCTATTTTGAGCAACTAATAAGTAAAATTTGTTAAGAATGATGCAAGCCGAAACGAGACCACCCCAAAGTAGTATGAATGGCAACGGGTTCAAATGCGTTGCCCCAACGCGATTCATTTAATATTATTTGAGCAAATACGTCTGCTCCCAAAAGCATTTCAATTGGCTGTGGAATATCAAATTTTGCATCAGCCAACTGTAAACCTTGAATACGTGGCCAATTATTTCTTGGTAGTTTAGTAGACGGCAATCGATCACAAATCGTAAACAAGATAAAACATTCAGTCTTGTATAGAGGTGACGATAAACCAAGTGGACTAACAAAACACAATGCCTTGCCAGACACCGAAGATGACTTCAAACCTAGTCCCTGAACCGTGACTTCAGCCTCAGCTTTCCTCAACCCTAACTTCTACCGACATTTTTCTGTCATAAAGCTTTCCATACTTCCATTATCAATTAAAGTTCGAACAGAATGTAATTGACCCGAATAATCTTGTACCGAAACCACCGCAGTAGCTAACAACGTGGTAGTATGGTCTAACTAAGTTGATAGTAGTGGTTTGTTGTTGAATAACATGTTGGTTGACCACCGAACTTTCTTCAGTTGAAAATGAACTATTATTTGACGTGGTTCTCTGCGGAGAAACTGGTGTCCGACGATGTTCAAAATGTAATAAAGTATTATGATTTTTGGCACATTCTCTACAATTCCACTGGCAACGACAATTTTTCACCGAATGTGAATCACCTAAACAACGAATACACAACGTGTGCCTTTTTACCACCTCATAGCGTTCTTGAGGGGATTTATCTAACAATTGCTTGCATTTATACAATGGATGCGAAGCTTGACACAAAATGCACTTTCTATCAGTAGAAGTAGCGACAAACGAATTTCTAGGCGCCGACGATGCGCTAGCGAATTTTCTATTATCTGAAGCACCGAGTTTTATGCTTTCCCGAGTTTTCGAAGACGTCTCTAATGAAACAATCTCACTAACTTCCAACACCTTACATTGCCTTTCTACAAATGCTCTTAGATCCTTAAATGTAGGAACATCTACAACATTCTCCAACTCAAACCTTTTTAGAGTTTCACTGTCTAATTTTTTGGATAACAAATTAAAGAGTGCGAAATCCCACAAGTCGATTTCTAATTTTTCCAATGCAAACAAATTTTCATCGATACAATTAATCAAACTTCTTAATTGTTTATGCGAATTTACTGTACTAATTTTCGAACATCTCTCAAGCGCGTTCCAATAAGTGGATGCTAATAACCTTTTGGATTAAAAACGATGTACTAAAATGTCATACGCCTTTTGATACGAATCATTCCCAATTGGAATATGTTTAATCAAAGCATGTGTACTCGAATCAATATCATCTAACAAATAAATGAATTTCTGAATTGGCAACAATTTATTATTCTCATAAACCAATTTTTCAAAAACTGATCGAAAACTTTCTCAATCGACAATCTTACCGGAAAAGCGAATTATTTTTAACGAAGGGAGAGGGAGGTTACCACTAACGGGAACAACATCAACATGCGGTCCTGTAGCTGACATACCAATGACCTGTTTAACATCTTTCACGAATTCCACTTTAAATTTGGCAGCGAAAATTTTAATTTCTGTAACGAGATTACCTATCTGTATTCTCAAAGCACGATACTCCTCTAATTTCACCGACTCTTCCACAACGACTGTCTGACACAAAAGTTTAAAATCTGATTCGACTTCTTTTGCAGAATCCAGCCAAACATCTATCACACAACAATTATTCTCCGATCTACCAATTTCTCTCATATTATCAACAATGCTATTTAATCT
>JARFIW010000041.1:0-127652 GCA_036346225.1 Platerodrilus igneus | reverse complement strand
GTTCTTTACGTGCTACAATGAATGTACTTTAGTGCACTTAGAAAAAAGATACAAGGTAATAAAGTTTAGTATCACTGTACCAATTAGTAAAATTTACAACGACAAATGAATACACAAAAGTAGGCAGTTTTGGCGTATATTGGTGAAAGAAATATGAATTTCTTTGCTATTTTTCGGGGGTGTTAATAATTAAATGGTTCATAAACGTGTCTGGATCCACAAAACAAGGGTCAGATATACACAGATGAGTTCCGGAAAAGCCCTGAAACAACTTTAGATGAATGGCGGTGAAGAAAATTTTAAAAGCGTTGAGAATCAGAAGCCGTAAATATAACCCAGTTGGATTGGTGTGATTAACAAAAGGGACGATGTACATTGAAGCTACGAGTGCAGTAACCTTAAGGTAAAGTATACTATTTTGTTTGAACTTTGATGTTTTCGTGTGTGTTGAATAACTTTATAATTGATTTACTTAAAATGGACAGTAGTGAAATTGTACTAACAATAAAATTTTAATTTTAAGGGGAAATTTGCTTGTTTAAGTAGAAAGGGGTATTTAGTATTGATGTTCTGGTTTATGATGAAAATTTGGGTATGTCTTTGAGCTCAATTAGACGAACCTGGTTAATTAACGTAAAGGGGTGGTAGATGCTCCCTTTGTACTCAGACTCAGGTCTGCATATATTGTTATATTAATTAGTAGGCATCCTACAAGGACTTTAATTTTGGATGCACATTAAAACGATAACAAACTTAAATCTTGAAATTTTCTGATACTGAAATTTATGCTGAATTTTTAATTTTGAAATTTTAATGTATTGTGAATATTGATGTAAATAGAGTTAACGTTGATGTTTGTAGTAGGAATGTGTTTGTTTTTTTTTATGAATGAGGATGAAGATTTATCTAGGGGAGCAGCCGAGGCGATGAACAGAAGAAAGTCAACGGACCAGTTAAGTTAATAGCTTTTTGTAGGATTCACAGCATTCTTGAGACCCAATTCGTGAGGCTCGATTCGAAAACCGTAGTTCCCGGATTTTGTAGGTTTCACAACATTCCTTGACGCCCAAAAAAGTGAGGCTCAATTCTAATTAAAAAGGTTTCACAGCATTCTTTGACCCCCAATCTGTGGGGCTCGATTCGAAAAGCGTAGTTCCCGGATTTTTGAAGTTACATAGCAATATATATATATATATATATATATATATATATATATAAGAAAAGTATGATTAATGAGTCTTAAATTAATACAAAGTAGAAAGGAATTACTGGCAAGTGACTCAAATTTCTACTTTGTATATAAAATGCTGTGAAATGTACAAAACGCCTCGCCAGTTTCCTGGAATAAAATCACAAAAATTTTATTTTGAACTCGAGCCTCACTTTTGGGCGCTACGATTTGCTGTGATCCTCTTCTGATAATAGCCTCTTTACTCTTTCCGCCTCGGCTGCTTACCTAGTTAAAACTCTCATCCTCATTCATAAAAAAAAAACAGACACATTCCTACCACAAACATCAACGTTAATTCTATTTACATCAATTTTTATAATACATTAAAATTTCAAAATTAAATTGTAGCATAAATTTCAGTATCATAAAATTTCAAGATCAAATTTGTCATCATTTTGATTTGCATCCAGAATTAAAGTCCTTGTAGGATGCCTACTAATTAATTTAACAATATTTGCAGACCTGAGTCTGAATAAAAGGGAGCATCTTCCACCCCTTTATGTTAATTAACCAGGTTCGTCTAATTGAGCTCAAAGACAGACCCAAATTTTCATCATAATTAAGAACATAAATACTAAATACTCCTTTCTACTTAAACAAGAAAATTTCACCTTAAAATTAAAATTTTGTTGTTTGTACAAATTCACTACTGTCCATTTTAAGTAAACAAATTATAAAGTTATTCAACACACACCAAAACATCAAAAATCGAACAACAAAGCATAAGTTACCTGAAGGTTAATGCACTCGTGGCTCCAATGTACATCGTCCTTTGTTAATCACACCATTCCAACTGGGTTATGTTTACGGCTTCTGATTCTAAACGCTTTTAAAATTTTCTACACCACCATTCATCTAAAATTGTCTCAGGACTCATCTAAGTATATCAACATCTTGTTTTGTGGATCCAATCACGATTACGAATACCATTTATTTATTAACACCCCCGAAAAATAGCAAAGAAATTTATACTTCTTTCACGCTATACGCCAAAACTGCCTACTTTTGTTTATTCATTTATCGTTACAATTTCGATAGTTGGTACAGTAATACTCGTAAATATAACTAGACGTTATTACCTTGTATCTTCTTTTCTAAGTGCACTAAATAACTTTCATCGTAGCACGTAAAGAGCAAACTGTTTTAAATTATTGAATCAAAATCGAAAAACTAAGAGCACTTTTTAAAGCATCGAATAATCAAAATCTAAGAGAGCGAAACTGTTTAAAGTCCGGGTTTATATAATGGCTAGCCTGTCCGTCGCTTTTGTCCCCAAAACGGACAATTCTTAGAATTTTGCATTCTCGGTTCCCTTTCGACAGTCGGGCACAGCTATTCTTATTAAATTTGCACTCGCGCCAGTTAAATCTCAGAAATTTCCAAAACGGCACGCAACCACGTCCGAGAATAACTAATTAATTTTGTATCGAAATCGTTACGTTTACACCTCATATCTGCATCTGATTTTCAACCAATCGCAACCTCGTGACGTTGCTCAAATCACGCCTTTTACTATATGTATCTCTGTCTTGCGCATATTATCCGTCTCTATCTACCCTGTTCTAAGTGGTACAAATCGATATTCTTTATTATCGGTTATTTAAATCCGCGTGGACTGTTAAATAACCCACTTTATTAGCATTTCCCGTGAATATTAAGCGACGGTTTCTCCAATATTCTCTGTAACCATTTGTTATCTGAAAAATTTATGCAGAACGTGACTTTTAAATAAACGCTGTTTTGTATTTCGTGCTAAAGCATCCGACCGTTTCCAATATCCGTAGAATCGACATGTTTATCTAAACAAATTAAACTGAAATTGCCTTTTAAAAATACACAGGTGTGTTCAATCGTAACATTTTAAATAACCCTTCTACGATTTGAATATTATTGGGTTTTTACAAGCTTTTATGCTTATTATATGTTACTAATGGTTCAATTAACTCCAATTAAAATAATACCCTTTTATTTTTAGTGAATCCTAATTAAATATTCAATTATTATTAGTACATTTTGTTTAATACTCGTTACTTAAACTTGAATTAATTAATATAAATTTTGCACGTAATTCCCATTTGTTTCTTTACTTGGAATAATTAAATTACACGTTGAGCATTTTAATTCTGCTTCTTTTTATAGAAAGCGTCTTGTAAATAATTTAAATCCCTTATTTTTAATGAATCGAATGAATTTTTATGCTCCACGGTTTTTTAATAACGCGTATTATCTAATAAAATTCCTTATACACGGTGATTAAAATTATTTGATGTAATTAATTAATTTTCTACCCTGGTCTAAATATGAGTATTTTCCCCCTATTTGAATACAAATAATCCCACTTATTTGAATGCAAATATAAAGCATTTAGACTGCCAAAAAAAATTTACAAAAAAAATTGCTTATCTTTCTTTACCCTTATCTATCTAACTTACCTAACTTATATCCAATCCAAAAAAAAATATTTACACCTATCCTATATCCCTATCCTATTCCTAAGTCTCACCTAATTTTATAAACATCCTATATACATCCTATCTACCTATCCTATTCCTAACTTTTAACTATACTCACTTCCCCCTACCTAATCCTATATACCTATCCTATTCTTATTCTATTCCTAACTCCCCACTAATCTTATAAGAAATATCTACACTTAACCTATCTTAATTTCTTCCTACATTTAATTTTCCTTCTCATCCTATATACCTATTTCTAACTATTTCCCATATTTATCCTATACTTAGCTTTATTTTCTATAAACACTTACTTCTACTCTTCTATATACACCTATTCTATCCCTATCCTATTCCTATACTAAACTTCACCTATCTCTATCCTTTGTTCATCAAGTTATTTAAACCTAACTCTCTTCTTGATCCTCCAAGTCTTTCTTCTCACCATCCTAATACTCTTCATCCCTATTTCTCCCCCTTCTATATCTATACTTATCATCCCTATTATCTCACATAAAATAAACTTATCATCCCTATTATCCTTACTCTTAAATACTGCTTCTTCTTTAGTCCCTACACTTGTCTGTTTTTCATTTATTCTTATTTCCTTTTCTGCCGACAAACCAAACGATACTACCTTGAAATTATAGATTTTTCTCTCTACGGAAAATCCTATGTACCTTCTAGAATTCTTGCGTAATGGAATCCGCCAGAATGAATTCCTTAAATCTAATTTACTAAAAACAAACTTGCCACTTAACCTCGTCAAAAGTGTGTCCATGGATGTTGGACAATGGAATTGCGGTTTGGTCCATTGGTTAAATTTTCGTGCATCTTTATTTAATTCTGCCTTCACCTGCTCCTGATATGCTGCTGTTGCTTCTACCCCCACTAATTCTGCATGTTTTTGTAATAAAGCTTGAACCTCTACTATCTTATCCTCTGGACATCTTATTGTGTTGATCTGTTTAACTCCATCATCCTCTACCTCTACTACATTAATACTCAACCCCGTATCATCCTCTGTGACTTCATAACTGCCCTTCCATGGCACTACCCTATCCTTAATCCTTACTACCTTCCTTTCCATATCTATCAAAACCCCTAACTGCATCATACAGTCAACACCTAAAATGCTCTGAAACTTCAGTCCAGGTACAATTACAAACTCCTGTTCACAGCTTAAACCTCCTATATCTATCCTAAGCACCACAACACTATTTACTACAGCAAACTTCTTTTTATTTGGAGCTACTAAATGGCTACGCTTTATAGGCATAATTCTATCACAAACCTTATCCCTAATTTTGCTGACGAATTCTTCCGATATTAAACTCGCCTCTGCCCCTGTATCAAGTAATACTTCTACATTATACTCAAAAATTTCTATATTAACAATTGGCAAACATAATTTTTCTACAGTTTCTGGCTCTACTTCCTCCTCAATTTTGAAAAATTCACGTGGATGTTCATATACATTTACACAGAAATCTAGTGGTCTGTCGCGTTCTAAAAATCCTGTCTCGTCGTGTTTTCAGTGCTTGGTCCTGGCTGTGCTTCTACAACCTGTGCGTACGTCCTCCTTGTATTTATATCCGTGTCCCTGTCTCTATTCGGCGTGCTCGTCACTGTCCTGTTTACTTCCGGTAAACTGTTCTGTCTCGTGTAACTAGGTCTTGGCGTCGGTCCCCTAGTCGCACTATTGCTTCTGTATTCCTGTCCTCGTCGTTCCCAATTCGGTCGAAAATTTCTATTGTAGTCAGGCCGTCTCGCAAAATTCTGTGTCCTGTTGTCAAACCTAACCGTGTTAATGTTCCGTTCCCGTATCTCTCTTGTCCGTCCTACACATACATCGTCATATCTCTGTAAATACTCCAAAAATGTCTCCCGTTCTGTGATGTTTTGTAAGGCCATGTGTTGTCTGATTTCCAGTTCGAAATGTCGTGATAGGTACTTGATTATCTGTCTGTCCGTCAATGGTGGATTCAGTTGTTTGGCCACACTGTATTTGCGGATGGCATATTGCTCCCTAGATCCTGCAAACTCTCCCTTAAATTTTCCTGTAATCAAGTCGTCCCTAATTTGATCCTGTTTGTGATCACTCCAGTAATGTTGTAAAAATTTGTTTTCAAAGTCCTGACACGTGTCTATGTCCTGTCCTACTAAATTGTACCATGCTTCCGCATTGTCCTTTAATAAAGCCTTTATCGTATTCAGTTTAGTCTGTTCGTCAAATAAATTTCCCACTAGATTTCTTACACTATTAATAAAAATTTGTGGATTTACCCTGTTACCGCCATAAAATTTCATATGCTGGTCCAATGATACGCCACCTGTATAAAATCTGGGACCATCCCCCGTTAAATTTGACATGTTGTATTTGATACTAGTAACTTCGCGTTCTACCCTGCCTAACTGATCCCTACATGAGTCCGTTACTTCAGTCATATTTATATTAATCTTTTCTTCACAGAAAATGCGTACTTCGGACCTTAAATTTCCCATTTCCTGTCGAAGACCTGTAATGTATTTCTCATTTCTATCAACCCTACTTTCTACTTCCCCCATTTTCACGGTAAGACTATTTTTAAATTCTGTAAATTCTCTCGTCGATCTTTCTATTTTATCCCCTAATTCCTGATTTAATTGGTCAAATTTCTTATTCGATTCTTCACTCATTTGCTCAAACCTACGATTCGATTCCTCCCTTGCTTTATTCGATTCATCGCTCATCCTCTCTAGCATTCTCATTATCATCTCGTTTCCTTGATCCCCTGATTCCGTCCTCGACTGATCTCTACTGCCTCCAGCTTCTTCCATTATCGAATTTTTTTCACACAATGCACTATCGTCACTTCCAATTTCCACTCCTTGACTCCTTAACCACTCCTTTCTCTGCATACGTTCTAATCACTCTCACACACTCTAAAATACTTTTAAATTTATACACAAACAGAAACTCTCTCTCTCAGATCGCCAGTTTCCTGGAATAGTTACACACTATCTGGAATTCGAGCCCTCACGTTCTGGTCGCCAAAAATGCTGTGAAATGTACAAAACGCCTCGCTAGTTTCCTGGAATAAAATCACAAAAATTTTATTCTGAACTCGAGCCTCACTTTTGGGCGCTACGATTTGCTGTGATCTTCTTCTGATAATAGCCTCTTTACTTTTTCCGCCTCGGCTGCTTACCTAGTTAAAACTCTCATCCTCATTCATAAAAAAAAACAGACACATTCCTACCACAAACATCAACGTTAATTCTATTTACATCAATATTTATAATACATTAAAATTTCAAAATTAAATTGTAGCATAAATTTCAGTATCATAAAATTTCAAGATCAAATTTGTCATCATTTTGATTTGCATCCAGAATTAAAGTCCTTGTAGGATGCCTACTAATTAATTTAACAATATTTGCAGACCTAAGTCTGAATAAAAGGGAGCATCTTACACCCCTTTATGTTAATTAACCAGGTTCGTCTAATTGAGCTCAAAGACAGACCCAAATTTTCATCATAATTAAGAACATAAATACTAAGTACTCCTTTCTACTTAAACAAGAAAATTTCACCTTAAAATTAAAATTTTGTTGTTTGTACAAATTCACTACTGTCCATTTTAAGTAAACAAATTATAAAGTTATTCAACACACACCAAAACATCAAAAATCGAACAACAAAGCATAAGTTACCTGAAGGTTAATGCACTCGTGGCTCCAATGTACATCGTCCTTTGTTAATCACACCATTCCAACTGGGTTATGTTTACGGCTTCTGATTCTAAACGCTTTTAAAATTTTCTACACCACCATTCATCTAAAATTGTCTCAGGACTCATCTAAGTATATCAACATCTTGTTTTGTGGATCCAATCACGATTACGAATACCATTTATTTATTAACACCCCCGAAAAATAGCAAAAAAATTCATACTTCTTTCACGCTATACGCCAAAACTGCCTACTTTTGTTTATTCATTTATCGTTACAATTTCGATAGTTGGTACAGTAATACTCGTAAATATAACTAGACGTTATTACCTTGTATCTTCTTTTCTAAGTGCACTAAATAACTTTCATCGTAGCACGTAAAGAGCAAACTGTTTTAAATTATTGAATCAAAATCGAAAAACTAAGAGCACTTTTTAAAGCATCGAATAATCAAAATCTACGAGAGCGAAACTGTTTAAAGTCCGGGTTTATATAATGGCTAGCCTGTCCGTCGCTTTTGTCCCCAAAACGGACAATTCTTAGAATTCGCATTCTCGGTTCCCTTTCGACAGTCGGGCACAGCTATTCTTATTAAATTTGCACTCGCGCCAGTTAAATCTCAGAAATTTCCCACACGGCACGTAACCACGTCCGAGAATAACTAATTAATTTTGTATCGAAATCGTTACGTTTACACCTCATATCTGCATCTGATTTTCAACCAATCGCAACCTCGTGACGTTGCTCAAATCACGCCTTTTACTATATGTATCTCTGTCTTGCGCATGTTATCCGTCTCTATCTACCCTGTTCTAAGTGGTACAAATCGATATTCTTTATTATCGGTTATTTAAATCCACGTGGACTGTTAAATAACCCACTTTATTAGCATTTCCCGTGAATATTAAGCGACGGTTTCTCCAATATTCTCTGTAACCATTTGTTATCTGAAAAATTTATGCAGAACGTCACTTTTAAATAAACGCTGTTTTGTATTTCGTGCTAAAGCATCCGACCGTTTCCAATATCCGTAGAATCGACATGTTTATCTAAACAAATTAAACTGAAATTGCCTTTTAAAAATACACAGGTGTGTTCAATCGTAACATTTTAAATAACCCTTCTACGATTTGAATATTATTGGGTTTTACAAGCTTTTATGCTTATTATATGTTACTAATGGTTCAATTAACTCCAATTAAAATAATACCCTTTTATTTTTAGTGAATCCTAATTAAATATTCAATTATTATTAGTACATTTTGTTTAATACTCGTTACTTAAACTTGAATTAATTAATATAAATTTTGCACGTAATTCCCATTTGTTTCTTTACTTGGAATAATTAAATTACACGTTGAGCATTTTAATTCTGCTTCTTTTTATAGAAAGCGTCTTGTAAATAATTTAAATCCCTTATTTTTAATGAATCGAATGAATTTTTATGCTCCACGGTTTTTTAATAACGCGTATTATCTAATAAAATTCCTTATACACCGTGATTAAAATTATTTGATGTAATTAATTAATTTTCTACCCTGGTCTAAATATGAGTAATATATATCATACGAAATATTACCCTTTTTGAATTTATTTGTATGTGTAACCTTGTAACTCTTATAGTTGTTGGACTCCCTTATCAGATCGGGTTTTTTGTTGATTAAAACAAGGAAGTGGAATGCACCTTAATTTATACCTCTCTAATATAATAAAAAAAGCGAACATTATTCTACCTTTGTTAAGTTTAATGTGTATCCTAAATCAAAAGATTCTTTTATTACAAGGGTAGACCTTATCATCAGGGTTGTAATCAGGGTTCTTTGTACTTATTCAAGCAATGGCAACCTACAGAGAACAATAAACCTGCATAAGTTTTCAATGAGACAACAGCTAGAAATCAATTAACATTTACTTGGTAAAACAATATTTACAAAAAAATAATAGCACTTTGCTTGAGTTACTTGAAGTTGCATAAAGTAGATATTTATCAAAACTAGTCTTCAATAAAATTTACAATAGTTAAAGTGACCAACTATACTCATTTACTGAGTTTTGTATACTCTTTTTTCGCAAACCGTACTCTTTTCAAATCCTGTACTCTGAAAGTACTCATTTGTATAATTTTATACTCATTTTTATTTCTAAAACATTTTTTTAGATTATTTTATTTCAATTTTATTAATTAAATATTTAAAATTATTTTGACAGTGATTTGAATTTCACGCGCGCATATGGCTTGCCGTTTCCGGCACGTCAGAGGACAGGGCAAACACCAGACACGAGTTTGACAGTGATTTGAATTTCGCGCGCACATATGGTTGCCGTTTCCGGCACAATTGAGAGGCCGTATTATGTACCTGGAGAGATAGATAGATACTACAGACCTCTTTTTCTAACAACGTCAAAATTACATTTGTGAAAAGAGATGGATATATCTATCTATCAGGCTAATCTATGATGTGTAGTATGTACGGCATGCTTGACAGTCTTGACGCATGCGTAGTATGTACGGCAAAGTTTTATGGGAATTCCCTTTCTGTTAAATTAATTTGAGGTTAGAGAAAACCAGCAATTTCGTACTTTTTGTTCAAGTTAACAAGATTTGAGGTGTACAAAATAAAATTTTGTTTTATTTATCTAGTGAAGGTGAAGTTGCATGTAAGTATTAATATTATAGTTTCATTTTCATTTTACTTAAATAATATCAGATAATAATATTTATTTAAAATTAAAATAAAAAATATATTACTAATATAATTTTTAGATTATTAATTCAAATATGAGCGATAACAAAAAAAGGAGAAATCGTTCAAACAAAAATTTAAAAAAAGAGTTTCCCTTCATTGTAGTGAAAAATCGAAATGATGACTCCTTGGTGAAATGCACAATCTGCAATAGGGAATTTTTAATTGCAATTCATGGACGTAGTGCAATAACGGCACACATTGAAACTAAAGTACATAAAACGTCTCATGACACAACAGCGTCAACATCCAAACTGACAACATTTTTTAAAGGGAATACTTTTGGAACTAATGAAAAAAAATTGGCAATTATTGAGGGTACTTTCGCTTTTCACGCAATAATCCATAATCAAAGTTTTCGCAGCATGGACTGCACTACTAAATTATTAAAAAAATTTTGTGACGAAAAATTTTCTTGTGCGCGAACAAAATGTGAGTCTATCGTAACCAGCGTATTTAATGAATACTGCAAGAAAATGCTATCAGAAAATCTGGATTCTGTATCATATATATCTATTCTATCAGGCGCATCGAATCACAATGAAATAAAACTTTATCCAATTTTAGTAAGGTATTTCAATATTAAGAACGGTATTCAAATTAAGATTTTAAATTTGGAATCAATCGAAGGGGAAACATCAGACCTTTTGCCTAATCACTTATTTGGAGTTATAACAGACAACAATTTGAATAAGAAAATTTTGAAGCTCTCGGCTGATAATACAAATACTAATTTTGCAGGACGCACCCGTAAAGGTGACAATAATGTGTACACAAAATTACAAGATCTTCTGAAACGAAATATTTTGGGAATTGGTTGTAATGCTCACATTATATCAAATGCCATCAATACAGCATCAAGTTCAATGTCAATAGATGTGGAAGTAATTATGACAAATATATATTTATATTTTAATCGGTTTACAGTACGGGTAGCAAGTTTGAAAGAATTTTGTGAAGAGGCTGGTGTTCAATACAAAAAACTGCTTAATTATTCCAAAATCAGATGGCTTGCTTTAACTCCAGCATTAGAACGCCTTTTGCAGTTATATGATCCACTAAGTTAATATTTTTTAAGCTTTGACAAATGTCCTACAATTTTGAAGAAATTTTTTCAAAACGATATGTCAGAACCTATGCTTTATTTTATTCACAGTCAGGCGTCGTTGTTTCATAAAATTACTCTACAAATTGAAGGAGAAAAATTTCAGCAGCAGAAGTTTGTATTATATTAAACGATTTCATACTGCAATGTAAATCAAGATTTAATGATGGATTTTTACCACTAATTCTAAAGAAAACTGACCGTTTTGGAAAATTCCAATTCCGGAATAAAAAATGAATTTTTAAAAGAAGTTAAACTTTTTTATGAAATTTGCATGAATATATCGAAGAATAGATAGTGAACTTTAGAGCATTAAATTGTTTCAAATGGACCCTTCTAAATAGTAAAATTGAATGGAAAGAAGTTTTTTCAGCAGTCGAATTTGTAATGAAGGAAGTAGAAAATATTGTTATTAATGACAATTTTCTCTTTGAAGAAATTCGAAGAGTAAATTTAGATTTAAATGAAGAAAAATTGAAAAAATGGAACGATGAGAAAATAGAACTTGACAAAAGATGGGTAGAAATTTTTCGGCATTTTAGAGTAGAACATATCCCACATGAAAATTTAAAAGTTTTAATAGAAATTTCCTTATGTTGGCCAGGCACTAATGCTGCTGTTGAAAGGGTATTTTCACTAGGGAATGATTATTGGAGCTGTGAGAAGTCACAACTTTCTGTAAAACATTATCTGCCATCTTAACAGTCAAATTTAATATGCAAATGAAAGTTGTTCGGATGTGGCTACAGTATTAGACGAACATCCTTATTTAGCAAAAAAAATTCACTCAGAAGAAAAATATGTTTTTAAAACAAAATAAAGTTTTTATCGTTTTTTCTTCTTTTTTTTTCACCAATGAAATACTTGCAAAGTGTACTCTTTTGAACAAAAATAGTTGGTCACCTTACAATAATACTAGACTCAATCACCGTTATTTAATTTGAATTTACCAAACTAACCCCACTTTATTTGAGCTCAAATCAAGTAGAAGAATATATACAATATCTAAGTAAATAAGTTTACTCAATCATGAAATTAAAATTTAGTTAAGTACATAATGTACTTTAAACTTGCGAAATAACAAATTACTTACAGGATTACATTATCAATCGATAGATACATAAATACCTGGTCGAAAATTAATATTTATGCCCTTAACCTAGGCGACCCATTTGGACAAGGTAACAGCTGGAGTGCTTAGCACTTCAAGATCATCATGGCCGACCGCCAAACAACGGCTCTGGAACACCACATGTAAAATCCATCAGTATAAGTTTTGAAATTTAATAAATTCTTCTTTAAAATACAATTGCCTGAATGTGTCAATTCTATAAATTTTGGACGACAGTGAAGCGACTGTGAAGTACATATGTTGAACCATCGTTCAACACCCAACACGCTTGGTACCTTTAAGCGTACAATAAATCGCTAAAAACAGATAACCCTTAGAACAAAATTATTGTAGGTTGACGAACATGCTCACCCCTAACCGACGATGCAATTCTTGCAAAATGGAATCACCTTTCCAATGCAATAGCAAAATTATTTTAACAACTAAATGGTGTATTCCGTGCACCTCTTATCAGAAATCGAATGGAACAGAACAGGTAAAGTGGGAAGACGCAAGACACTATAATTCCCCACACAGTTACGTTTCAAATAACAGATAGAAATAACTATTTCTTAGCTTACACTCATAACACAAGGCGAGTACTTGAAGTTGCATAACTTCAAAATTTTTTAACAGTATAAACAAACTGTTACATATGGGATGCTAAAACTTTTAATCGTTCAATACAGACGGCTACTATAAACCTGATATTAGTCTATCGCTTCCCCAAAGTCCATGGTTTTTAATAACTCTTTAATCTCAGGGGTTCCTTTCGAATCTACAAATCACCACACGCCTTTACTGCATCAACGGTTTGGTACTACGATAAAGACCCAATAAACAAATTACTTGATTTGTGCTCCGGTATCAATACCTCTATAAAATTATTAAATTGGTATACTGCTGAATGAATAACTTTGACAAATACTCATCAATTATGAAGTTAATTTTGAAAGTGTCAATGTTCAAATCTGTGAACTTGGTGTGATCAGTATAAATACAAACATAGGTACAAGTCTACACATAAATTACTTACCAAAAATCCTTCTCACTGTGAACACCTTTACAAATACTCACATGCAAACAGCCACGTCGTTCGTTCGTGATTCTTTAACAGCATCCGCATCCTCTTCCAACCCCAATCTCAATTGTCCTCTCCTGCTGCCTGCTATATCATGGGTGTATATCTCCGGTCTACAAATTCACATCGCTATCCCCCTTACTACTTAACTTTTACCTGTACCATTGTATCGCTTCACTTAACTACAGTGAAACGCTTTTCTTTTAAAACCCTCTACTATTAACATACAAATATTTCTGTTTGGCAATATCCTCAACCACCACACAATATTTCATACAACTAGTAGATAAACTTCTACATACCTGGCTTAAACTGCCTTTTACTATAATAATTAACAATTTCGCAGTACACACTGCATTATTCTTCTTATTTCGGCCTATTATTCAATAAGCTTCACAAATATAATACACAACTACTAATATTTAACTAAAATTCAACCGGATGTAAACTCGTCTTTACTCTTTCGAAGTAGGAATCGTAATCGTCATTTTCAAAATTATCAATAACTATCATTTCTTAGTGAAACCAGCCTTTGGTTACCTTAATTTATTATATTTCTTCTTAATTCCTCCAATAACTAAGCTTTAAATTACACAGTATCTATTACCATTGCTATATGCAGAACTTTACTGCTGCATGCATATTTGCCTAACCTACAAGGTATATTCTAACTTTTCAAACTATTTACAAATAAAATCTTTAACTAAATGAACAACTACTTCTAAATCAACTTCAAATAGAAACTCCTTTATCTATAACTACTACTAAAAGCCCGATTAATTACAATAACACCCCAATTAAATACAAAACATCCAAATAAATACAAGACCACTGTTTGCATACCAGAATATATACAGCCCTAGATACATCCAACTGAAGGACTAGTTCAACAAAATTTTTAAAAGTGTTACCGAAATTCAAGTCCTTGCTGTTACCTATAGTCAAGACTGATCCATCATATTCACATGTTGTCCAAACTTTTTTCCATGACTGGAATATCCCCCGGTGACTCATGCATGTATGTATACTCCCAAATGTCGTATCAAACCCCCCCCCCCCACTGATTTTTGGCAAAAATAATATTTATCAAGGTATGAATATATTCTTTTTGGAAAAAATTATCAATGAAAACAAATTCTTTTTTTATTTTTAATTTACATATATGTTTCAGATCACTGATTCCAAATCACTAATCCAGTTCACATGGGTATTTGTAGTGTACCTTACCGTCAATCTACGTACAGGTATGTTTGTGACATTAAATCGCCCTCTTTTTTCCTCATCAGCATTTACTAATTCAAATGTGTTATCGTCTGCAAAACTGCGACTTATTCCACATGGACCTTCAAATGGAAACATCAATTTAGCACAAACTTTTGTTACAGGGTTCGGAATTTTTAAAAGTTTAATCATCACTCTATCTCCTACTTTAAATATCGTTTGATTTCGTATCTTTCTACCGCGCTTCTGTATTGACCTGCGTTGCTTTTTTTCAATAGCTTACCTAGCTCCCATGATTAATTCCACAATGTCTTCCAGCTCTTCAGCGTCACTCCAAGGTCCACATGTTTTAATACTCTTCATTAACATAACTTGACACATCCCTGTTACCAAGCTTGGCATACTGTTAATCCTCAACAATTTGATCACCTCCTGCAGATATCTCTCACACGAATTTGCTTGCAGATGTCTAATACTGTAAAATGCAATATCAATTTCATTTGTCATGTATTCCTCACGAACTGTTGTATTGAGGCCAACACATGCTTTGCACTACACCTCCTGTTTGGATTTAAACTAACAATCTTCATAAATACATCCACCATCACTAACACATCCAGAAATCCATACCGCATTGGCACTAACCTACTTAAATAGTCCATTGCCACTATATCCAATGGTGCTGTTGTCTCCATGCAAGGAGCTGTATTCTGACATGTTGTATTTCTTGCCTTTTCCATCTTACATATTTCACACATCTTAATTTCATTTTTGACCAACGCAGTCATTCCAAAGGTAAAATGCTTCTCTAAATCAAAAAACATTTCCTACTACCGATATGACCGTACAAAACGCAAACCTGCCTAATCAACTCTCTCGCTGTATCCCGTCCACCACCAACTCATCGTCATTGACCTGGTTGATCAAAAATCCATCTTCAATACGATAACCTCTCTGCTTATACACAACCACCTATCTCTAAGTTTTATCGAATCTCATCTATCTCTGCCTCTGCTTGATCTCCAAAAATCTAGACCTGATCCATTTGCTTTCTTCCGTGAATTGCTGCACTGCTACTATGTATACCTACGTAGCTCTACTTATATACCCTCCATCTTTACGGCTCAAAAAATCCGCATTCATATTCTCCTTCCTTAACTTATGCTTAAATTCGAAATCATATTCTTGTAAATAAAACGCCCGTCTATATAATAGGTATCTCTCATCCTAACTGCATTGGCACCAGCTTTGCTTCAATCGCACTTTCCGTCACATCTGTCCTTAGATAAATTTATCTTTGAAATTTGGATACTTTAGCACTAAATGATTATAAAACTGTCGGTTTAATTCTTGAAATGCCTGCTCTCGTTCTAACATTCACTTTCACTTGTCATGCTTTTTAAATCATCTAATCAACGCTACACATGAATCAGAGTATTTAGGTACAAATCTCTTGCGATAATTTAGAACCACTGAAAACCTTTTCAGCATTTTAACGTTCTTTGGCTGCTTTAACTCTTTCAAATCCTTTAACCTGTCATTACTAATGCATACACTCGAATCACCAATTACAAAACTTAAATATGCTACTCTTGTCTTAAAAACTCACATTTCTTAATATTCAGCTTGAGTCCACCTATATCCAACTGCTCCACTACTTTCTATAAATGCAACAAATGTTCCTCTTCATTCCTTGAAGAGATCAAAATGTCATCTACGTAATGCCGTCTTTATGCAATGGAATTAAACAGAACGGATTTTTAAATTGAGTTTACTAAATATTTTCATTTCACTTAACTTAAATAACAAATTATCTACCAACTGCAGCTGTTCGTGCTGTGGCCTTGTAATCGAATTCAACTTCCTGGCATCCAAACATATCCTTAAATCTAATCTATCTGCCTTAGGTACAATAACCATTTGATTTACAAAACGAGTGTTTGCCTTTTCTATGATACCATTTTTGAGCATCTTACCTATTTCAACCTTAATGTTTTCTCTCATGGAATAAGGAATTGGATATATTTTAGTATGAAATCCCTTCTCATCAATAATTTCTAACTTAAGCGGGTACCCCTCTGCAACTCTTGGCTCGTCATCAATTAAACCTACATGATCGTCAAATAAATTACCCAATTGTGTATGTATTTCTCTTCCTGTTGTCCCAATCTGCTTATCTCTAAACAACCTTTCAAATAATCCCCATAACAACAAAACACTCACCATTATTGTTACTCTCCTTAATATCCATTCCCTTTCATATAGAATCATTATTGACGTCGACCATCTGTCTATTTGGAACCACCCAACTCCATTTCCAGTGAAATATTTCCACACAATTATTCTTACCAATCTGCATTCCATATCGTAAAA
Organism: Platerodrilus igneus; assembly: GCA_036346225.1. NCBI lineage: Eukaryota > Metazoa > Arthropoda > Insecta > Coleoptera > Lycidae > Platerodrilus > Platerodrilus igneus. Next base: position 110,619 of record JARFIW010000041.1, on the reverse strand, counting down.
TAAAATCAATTTCTAATATAAAATCTAAATACAAATTTCCTATGATCAAAAATTCCACTTCGCCGAGCCTTTTTTCACCTATTAATAACTGTACACATATAACCTTATTTATTGTTGATAATTTATTCCTCATGGCTGACTATAAATAAACCTGGTTTATTTTACGTATATTCATATTTACATTAACTTGATGTTCAAAAATAACCTTTTCCTTCATTAGTGACACTTACACACCACTGTCAACTAGTGCCAAATATAACCTATCATTAAATTTTAAATGAATATATGGCAATTGACATTCATTGACAATTGTACTATCATTTAAATTGCTGCATTTACTATAACTACTGACTGTACCTAAGTTTACTAAAACATTTACATTTGACAAATTGAAATCTTTTTTGACTTGCATGCTCTGTATACACTTCCGCTACTGTTATTTTATTTTCGTCACGCTTTCTGTCTTCAGCTATGACGTGTTGTATTCTCATATTTCCTGCAGGGTCCTTACTATTCCGCTCTTGATATGCTCATACCGACCTTTTGTAACTGTCATTGTAGAATCTGTCATCGTTTCTCTGCTCATACCGCCTATTATACTTCGAAAATCTCTACCAAACCTACTTACTCTGTAATTATATTAGTCACAATCGTGCTTGTGTTTGTCATTACAATATACAGGCCGAAAACTCGTTCTCGGCGGCCAATAACCATGTCGTTCGATCCCACGCCAAGTTGCAAATCTTCCCCTCGGTCATATCCCCTGCTATACGTCTCTGTGAACATTATTAAAACCCTTTCGGTGTGTTCTTCAAAGTTAAAGTTACTTCTCTTGGTATCCCTTGTTCTATTATTTCAGTCTGAGTCGTAGTTCCGTAAAGTGTCAAGAAAATCCTTCAATGTTTTAATATTTTGTATCGCGATAGCTCGTGTCACTTTATTCTCAAAATGTCGGGCCAAAAACTGTATAATCTCCTCAAGTAGGTTCGGTGTCAAATGTTGTGCCGTATTATATTTGTCAATGATGAAGTCCTCTCTAGATCCGTCTCGCTCTGAATAAGTGTCTAAGGTTAATTCTAATCTAACGCTTGTCTGCTGTGTTGCCCCAGTAGTGTTGTGTACATAAATTTTTAAACTTCTGGTATGTCTGATACTGTCTTTGTGTATTACTGTGCCATTTTTAGCATTACCTGGCAGTGCCATATTCACAATTTGTGCCTTAACGCATTCTGTCTCCCCGTCAGTAATTTCATATAATTTGTCTAGGAATAGCAAGGTTGGTTCCCCTACACGACCAGTAAATTATGGTATTGTCCTTGCTCAGTTTAAAATTCAAACTATGATCACTACATGTGTTTCTAATCCGTTCTAAATTATTAATAAAATTGATAAAATTTATTTACTGTTGACCAAAGTGTGAACAAAACTACTTATTTTTTTCTCAACGACATTATACAAAAGTTTTTCCAAAATCATTACCATTACCAATCTTATATATTTAAATAAGATATAGAGATAAGTCGGTGTTGAGGAGAAATTGTACTAAAAAAATTGCACCATTACAAAATTATAATTATTAAAAGACACGTTTAGAACATAAAAATGAGTTTATTGATAAATCAATAATTTAAAACTACAAATGCATTACATATTTGGTAAAACTTACAAAAAATTTAAAATATTATTCTTACTACCGTTAAACAAATTGATACAATAAAAGTTAAATATTACTGTTATTATAAATATTTATATTATATTAATTCTATTGCAACCACGTATGAAGCTACAATATTTTACAATTAATAATTTTTCAGGAATACTTGATTTATGAAAGTATAGAAGTATATTACAAACGACTTTTCTGATAGCAATCTCATACATTTCATATTTTTCTCACAATACAGTGAAAACAGGTTAAAGTAAAAAGTAAACAAATACATGCTACAACTAATCTTATTACTTAAGTGTATTCAGAAAAAATAGAGCTTAATTAAACGTATCAGTTATCGTTTGATTCCAGGTTTCACACAAACGAACTTTTATTATATCTACACGAGTTGTTGGCATTTTTTTAAAAAGTAATTTCTCTATGTTTGGAAGAATTAAAATTTCTTGGAACTCCGGTGTTATACAACACCTAAAATGGGATAAGCTACTTTCCAATTTTAGCACTCCCCGCATAAGAATACAATAGCTAAAAGGAAATCGACCAACATAAGTGGGAATAATAAGAAGCTTTTTGATATTCTTACAAGCAGCCAAAGCAATGTCAAAACCAATTTTAATATCAAAATTGATCAACTCAAGCTCCTCTACATGAGGCATGGTGCTCACAACATCTAGAATTTCAAGTGTAGAGCAATTACCGTCACCTCTCTCTAGACGAAGCTTCTTAAGTTTAGAAAGTCGAGCTAAAATATTATGCCCAAATGATTGTGGAAAGTCTGTACAGTGTCCTAAATCCAATGACTCCAAAACTGTAAGATTGGCAATGACTTCAATATTAAGTTTGTTTAAACCTATAACGGAAGTTAGAGATAAATGCTGGAGTTTCGTAAGATTTGCGAGTGCATCTAAATTCGAAATATGTGTAAATTCAAATGTTGATTTCAGGCATAACTGTTTAATATTTTTAAGACATACTAACGGATCTAGATTTATAGATGCACAATTAATTTCCACAGCATTTAGAACTTCCAAGTTTGGATTGCTTATAGCAATCTCTTCAATTACTTCAGCTGGACAACAATTAAGTTCAATTTTTTTTAATGTGTACACTTTTATAATTTTTTTGTTAAATTGAACCCAAATGTTTTCACTATTTCTAGGCAAACATATTTTACGCATATCTAAGTGTACTGTTCTATGTTTATGTAATGCATTACATAAATCCTTAATATTATGAATTGGGGAATTTTTCATTCGCACCGTTTTCCATAATAAAGGATCGTTTGCGATATCCCGCCATATAGTACAAACACGCATAGCATTTAGTAAATCCTGCAGTTCAAGATACCTAAACACATAAAAAAGTATGTTATGTGCAAATGCAGCAGTCTGGGGGTAACTTATTGTTGCTGCAGTAATTTCACGTGAGTTGTATTCAAATGTACCAAGAGGTGCTGATTTTGAATTAAGCTTCCTTTTCCCTGCATGGGTCATCCTGAAATAATAAATTTTGAATTAGAATTACAATACAATTCACAATTATTACACTTCTAAACTCAAATGGGCAAAACAGGACTAGGATTATAGAAGCTTTTACATTTTCTCATCATGTTCTTAAACAGTAATAAACTATCAGATAGCTACAATGTTCTCACATAAATATACCCAACTAATCATAATGTTGGCAACATGAATCAATGAGAAAGTATTGAGCAGAGTAATCACAGACCTTTGAAGTTCCTACACTAAACAATACCAGTTCAATCTTGATATACCATTTAGATTCTATTTAACCATTGATTGAAGTGTCACTAGTTCACTAGTCATAGCTGTTTCACTAGAAGTATGTTAAGATTTTCTGATTGGCGTAAAATAAATAACCACAAATGATAGGAAGCTCACAAAAATAATCGAAAATAAAGGCAACATTAACAGTTGTTTGCAATATCACGGGTGATGTCATGATTGAACGGGCTTCTAAGACTGGCATAATTAGTTAACACTATTACACTTGAATATTATACAAGCTTCAAGAATAAATAAATACAAAAGAAGAAGTCAGCTTTGTGAATGAAGAAAAGTTGGACAATATACCAGCACACAATGGAGCTTTCCTACAGCTTCCTTTTTACCAATAGACCTGTATTTGATCAACTTCCATCATTACCGGGTGAAGTTCCTGTTGAATTCTATTTATTCTCTACTGTGCAAACCATGCTGAAAAGTGTCAATTGGTAAAGACAAAAATAGCAGAACTATGGAATGGTGTAACACTAGATGATGTGAAGCACTGTTATAAATACCGAAACATATAAATTCAGCAGTGGGTAAACAAGTGATTATTTGTTAGGTCTTCCTTCATGTTAATTATACCTTGTTCTCAACAACATGTACGTAACTAATATTAGGGCATATGATAGTAAGGTACAGTTTGAAGAATCACCTCACTTGTTTGCACATATGTTCCTCTCGCTGATTAGAGTTAGTGGGATAATTAATTTCTAATTGATATATTACCACGTTAAACATGGGTGTAGGCAAGTTTTTTTCCACTAAAGAAGGCAAACTATTTTGGTAGTATTTTAATTACAAAAAAGTATAATAAATGTTTTAAATAGTTTCAAACATTTAAATGTACTTTTATTAATTTTTAGTTACTTAAATTATGAGACATCATGTTTATACTTCACCGTTTATAAATTAAATTTGTTTTAATACGACGGCCTGATGTGTCGTGATTTCGCGTTTTCCAAGTTTGTACATGTCATTTAAAGCAAGCTATTTGTCGAGTGTTGTGGTATTCAAGCAGTGCCAATCACGGAGTGTGAATGTATTATTTGAGCCCTAGTCAAAATAAGTAACTAACTAAGAATGTAAACATGATTGGTTACAAAAATTAAAGGGCGACTTATTGTCTGAAAATGAAAATAGTCCAAGCGAATTCGGCAATACATATTTATCGGACAAGTATGAAACAGTTCGAGTGACGCCACTACTGTCAGTGAAATAAGTGTATAAAAAAAAACGTCGCAAGGTAGATTTATTTATTTATTATTATATTATTCCAAAGGCAAAAAACCTATAAAAATTGGAACAGGAACAAAAACATGTACAAAATTATTACAAATTTATACTAGTACACTTTTAGACAAGTTTATAAATATGTAAAGAAAACAACATCTTTCAAAGAGCCAACAGTGCAGTTGTGGATATTAATTTCTGTATTAATTTTATGAGATGCCTCACATAATCGATAAAGTGGAGAAAATTTAAATTTTTTTGTTCTAGGTGTCAGGAGATAAGAGAATTGGGGGTTTCTAGTTGCTGCCCGTGGAATGTTATATTAAAACAATCTCCTGATATTACCACCAGTAATTTTCTGTTTATAAATCTTATGTAAAAACAATAATAATATATACTGTCTATGACCATCAAGAGTTTGAAAACTATGCCTTCTCCTCAGAGCAGCATGTGAGTAACTAATTGGCAGATAAATTCCATCAGCTTTAAATGATAAAATGCCAGGAATCGCTCGCTCCACTACTTCAATTCCCACGACATATATATCTGTTGCTTTCTATTTGCCCAAAAACTAAGATAATCTAACCTAAGTTAAAATAATCTTAGTTGAGGACACGTTCTTTTTACTACTAAGAAACTTAGATAAAGTTAGATCTTTTGCGTTCCTCTTACCCCAGATAAGGTGCCTATAGATTTACATTAGATACTAACTTCCTTCCCAAAGTTTATATTGAGGATATATTTTTCGTGTTGTGTATGATATAAATTTTTATTGCACATTTATAAAAGCAACTACAACGTAACAGTTAATACCAAGTTGATTCTTAACAAGAATCAGCTGATTTTAATATTGTTTTCAAACCTTTTATAGGTTAGTTAGCTAAAATGCTTAGTTGTACTTTCTAATAATCAAATGCAAATGAAGTTAGGAAAGGTTAGATTTTCACCTAACCTAATTTTAAGCCATTCTTAGCTAAGGTGTAAATAGAAAGCAACAATCTAGTGGGGTTCCTATTAAATAACAGCGTATTCAAGAGTAGACCTTAGGTAGGCATTATAAAGAAGCATCAGAGTCTCATTTTTTTAAATAAGCTCTGTTGTTTCTTGTAATGAAACCAATCATTCTGCAAGCTTTACTTATAATATTCTGAATATGCTCAGCAAATGACAATTTATGAACAAATATCAATTAAAAATAATTCCGGTCCATCTATGTCTAGGCAACAAACACATTTGAACTTAAATATAGAAGACACGATAGAGAACATTATTTCATAACATTCAAGTGAAGTTGTGAATGAAGAAGTGGTAATCATAGCTTCTGAAATTAATATAAATTGGGAACCTGTTGATGGTACTTGATTAAAGGTTTGATTTCACAGTAGGTGAAACTGGTATAAAACCAGAACTTTACGAATATTGTATCAACAACAAGTCATATGGCTTTTTCAAAATAATTCATTAAATGGTGGAACAGATGAATCGGTATGCTGAGCAAACTTTATGTAATATAAAGCCAATGGACTTTGGTCCATGTGGAAAGTTGTGTAGCTATTAATAACATAAAAATGGAAAAGCTTCTATGCATTATCGTGTGGATAAGACTAATGCAATTGCCACGTCTAAAAGCATTGGAGTATCAATATTTTATATAATTTTTTATAATTTTGACAATACCTGAGCTTCTTATCAGGTCATTTGTAGTTTAATCCTCTCTATCAAAACAGGTTTAAACTAGAAATGACCTGATAAAAAGATCAGGTATTGTCAAAATTATAAAAGAATTATCGTTTAAGGTTATTTCCAGTTTACATGTTCACACACACACACACACACACACACACACATATATATATATATATATATATATATATATATATATTGTTGTGATATAGTTGCAATAACCCGGTGCCCCCTTATAGTGAAATGAATACCTCAGCTAGCTCAGTTTTAACCATACACGGAGCTTGCGACAGAACGACAACAAAGCCTTTAGATTTACCTTATACCTCTACTTCCTGTTTCTTTAAACCAAAACACCATTAAGCACAATTACTATAATATTTTCAAAAATATTTACACTGTATGAAATGGTTAAGAATTCTCTAAATAGAACTTCTTTTAATAATTGAATAAAAATTTTTTCAATAATTATCATTCCCAAAATTAATCAAAAATCCAGCAAAAATCACCCTTATTATTATCTGAAGCCCCATGAACGTTCATTAAACTTCCTTCAAAATTTACGTAATTTATAACGTGTATTAAAAAAAACTATCTTTGTTGATCCTCAAATAAAACTTTCATGAAAACAATTTTTAAATTATTCAAATTAGAAACATACAACAAAATATTCACAAATAAAAATAACAAAACATTCAGATTGGCTAACCTGTTGTTTCAAGCTCGAATCAGTCCCTGTACCAACTGCTCCCGTATTCAGCTTAGTGATTTAATAGTCCCAACGTTGAATCCAGATCTGCTGTAGATATGGTCTGCCTTTTTCTTAGCATAGCTTTAAATTATTTTAGCGTCCTTCGTTAAACTTCCCGATCATATCCAGTAATTAATAATTGAATTAAATGCTTGTTGAATTAACTCTTTGGATCCAGTAATTACTCAAGGTTCTTTTTATTAATGTTAATATTAGAATTTAAATTAAAACAACCTTTAGTTACTTACGTTTTTAGAGGGTTAAAACGACGAACCTTCTTTAATTTTTCACAATTACCATTGTACTATTTACTACTTCACAATAAATCACTTCTAATTCTTTCACGTAAATATTTTCTTTTAAGTGATGTGGACTAACCCTTAATTCACTTTGAACTGATTTGTTTACAAATCCGGTCGTATTTAACAGGATCGCCTACCTATTAACAAGCGCGGAGTTCAACGATAACGCTATTATACGTGATTCTTACATACCAGGTTTTGGGTATTTCTATGGATTTTTGCCGTCTACACAAAACTGATGCGCTACTTTCAGCACGTAATACTTCAAGTTAATGCATTAGTTCTATTGGATTTTCTCATTTCAAGCTCACGTAAATTATTGTTTGTATAATAAATTTGACAAACTTTGCTTTTATCCCCATGCCGTGTTTATTTGTACTCTATCAGGTGTTGAATTTTACCTTTCTGGTCATGTATTCTTAATATAATTTATGTATTAAATTACATGCATTTTTCTATTACGCATTTTTAAACCTGCTTGTTCAATTGAGATTCTTGGCGTAATGATGATGCATTATTCATGCGTATTGTGTTTCTACTTCCGTTCACGTTGTCTTATGACTTGACAAATCGTTTATTTAATCAAATCTTCTAAAGTATTTTTCATCTCTTAATTTAATTATGACTAAGGTTTATATACAGGGTGTTGTCATTTACTTTCCTGTCTAACCGTTGTATTTCTTATTTTCTTCGTAGAAATGTCTAGTTTTCTGCGCCCTCATGTTGTTTTAATGAAATGCACTATACTAGTGGTCCATCTACCCCTAAATGACCTTATTAACACAGCAATATATATATTGACGGGATAAGGGGTCACGAGAAGTCATTGAAACCCTAATTCTAAAAATAAATCCCACTAAATATAATAGAATGCGGAAAAAATTGAATTTTCCGTAAATTCATGGTTACGCCCTGTATAATACAAGCGTACCTTTATTCATTAACGTACAATGCAAAAACGCAAATTGCGCGTGTATAAAAAATCGCCCAGTATGATATAAGCATATTGTAAATAAATAGCAAGTAACGTAAATTGGATATGTAAATTGTAAGATACCGTAAAACGCATTTCGATGCGAATGCAAATCTATACAATTTTGATAAAATTTGCAATAGAGAGCTTTACGCATTTATTAGCATAAATATAAATAATTTCGTGTATTTACTATAAAACGCAAACCATTTTGCATTAAAAAGCAATCAAAGTTTATATTAATTAACCCGTGGACTGTAGCAATTGATTCTAAATAAAGAACTTTCTAGAATTGAGTCATCAGTATTTAAAATTACGTATAAACTCATTAAATAAACATTTTTCTTCCAAGAGGCAGTTTGAACATCAAAAAATCTGTAAAATCCCTGGAATAAACAATTATCTTTTGCATTAGTATGCGACGCCACAATAATAGTATATGAGAAACAAGGACAGAGAACGCGTCACGGATACCTAAAAAAGATAACAAGGTAATAAAATGTTGAAATTGTATACGCTAATTTGGTATTCTGGGAACCCTTACATCATAATGTTTGGGATTATACTAGTAAAATTCTAGAAAAAAAAACAATTTGTATATTAAGGAGCGCTTATCGTTTCGAGGGGAATTCATCGATTAAATTTGATCCGATGCAGTAGACGCTTAAAGTAGATCAACAAGTGTTATTTTAAAACGCTAGCCGTTGCGTTATATGGAAATATGCAGTAAAACATTATAGTTGCGAGGTTGCAATAAATATTGAAGTAATGTTTTTAAACCCAAATTACATACAAAAATGAAATTATTAATGACGAAGAAAAGGCAAAAATTCTCCAATATAAAGCTAATTTTAAAGATGTATTAAATAATTGAAAAGAAGATTCAACCCAAAAAGGTACTTTGATAATTGCTGTTGGAAATCAGGAATTTTAATTTGGAAAAACTTTTACGCCGATTTGTAGATCAATTGAAAATAAAAAGATTTTTAATTACGAGAAGCGTTTTGTGGATTCTGCTAGTATCACTGTTAGATTTATTTTTAACTGATATTAGAGTATTTAGATCTAGTTTAAGATAATCCTAATAATTTTTTCCTTGTGTAAGGGATTTTTTACTAGCAGTTTGTGTTCAGAGTTCGATATGCTCTGACCTTGAATAGATTATATGTCAAGGATTTTTTCTGGCCAAAACAAATCTTACCAGCATGGAAATAATTTATAAACAGGTAAACGATCCTCAAAGAAATAAGTTTAATTCTGTAAATATAAGATAAGGTAAGCAACAATATTCTTTGTTTGTAACAAAGACTTCTTAGAAATTATTTTATGTTTGAAAGAAACGATGTTGTAAATGCTTTTGTATGAAAGAAGATATTTCATATTGTATAAATGCTTTGTGATATTGCTGCGTTTTATTTCATTTTGAAAACTGTAAATTACGTTGAGCTAGCTAGGCAAAGTGAAAAACAAAGGTAAGTGAACAATTTCAAGTTTACAAACCAAAAGTATCTTTTCACAGCACTCTTTCAGCGACGCTCCCAACACGAGACCATTTTCATATCACTCTTTTAGTAACCCTCTCAGTGCAGCCTTAGCACCTCACTCTTTGAGTGGAACCTCTCAATGCGGCATTACCACAGCAATATATATATATATATATATATATATATATATATATATATTCAAAACTTTTCTTGGAACTGGTCATTAATAATTAATTTGAATGTTTTCTACATGTCAAATAAACACTTTTTTCTTGCTTTTTAATTTTTATTATTCATATGACGCGTTTCGGTTAAACAACCATTTTCAAATATGAAACCTATAAACTATCTCTAATTAAATAATGATTTTTTAAATTTAAATTGCATACATACCATTTAATGCAAAGTCAAACTACTAAAACTTACAAACTAAATAAATTATTTCTAACATTGTAGGATAAGCAACAATACATCCTAATAATACTCTTTTGGGTATGTTTTTAATTTAAAACTTGCTTTCCTTGTCAATTTACAACTAACATTTAGATTAATAAAACTTTACAAAACTAATACCTTATCAGTGATAATGCTATTGAATTAAACATATGAATTTTTACATGCTTATGCTGATATGCAGTGTGAGAGGATATTAATGTATGTGGTATTCAGATTATTTCTGTTGTATTAAATTGTGGTAAATGTTTATAAATCCGTCTTGGTCTATTTTTGAGTTTATAGCTTTAGGGCCGTACTTTTTTTATTATTAGTTTTTATAGTATATTTGTGTTCATAAACTCGTTTATGGAGGTATTGTTTAGAATTTCCGATATATACTCCAGGGCATTCTTTACAGTTGATTTTGTATATTGTGTGGGTTCTGTTTTTTCCATCTATTATCGGTTTAAGTTTTGTAAATACCGCTCTTGAAGAGTTATTTGGCTTATGTGCCACATAGATGTTATAGTTCTTAAGGCATTTTTAAATTTTTTCTGATAACCCTGGAGTATATTCAATCCCTATTTAAATTTCATTAATCTGTTTTTCTTGTTTACCGCCATTATTATATATTTTATGGACTTTTGTTTTTATTATCTGTTCAATAAATTATTTAGGGTATTTATTATTTTTAAGTACAGTTTTAACCTTTTTTATATTTTTTGACCTATGTTTATTGTGTGCTAATTGTATGGCACGTTCCACCAGGTTATTTACTACATTTTTTTTATATTGCTTTGGTACACATGATAAGAAATTTAAATATCTGCCACTCCATGTATTTTTTCTATACCAATTTGTGGATATTTCCCCTTTTGTGTTATATGAAATAAGCGTATCCAGAAATGGCATAGATTTATTTATTTCCTTTTCATACGTAAATTGACGTTTTGGATAATAACTGTTAAAGGCCTTTACTGTTTCATCCACTTTATTATCTGGCAGACATATAATACTATCATCAAACCTTTAATAAAACACAGGTTTATAGCTTAATTTGTCAATAGCATGCGTTTCTAGTTCTTCAAGTACTAGGTTTGCAATTGTTGATAATATGGGGGAACCCATTGCCGTACCAAATATTTGGGAATAAATTTTTTTGTCAAATATAAAATATGTGGCTTCTAAACAGATTTTAACTCCTTTTATGTATTCCTCCATGGGTAATGTTGTTAAAGAAGCTATTTTTGACCATTTATTTTTAATAATATTTATAGCTAGTTGTGTTGGGATATTAGTAAATAACGATTTTACATCTAATGAAATTAATACATGGTTATTTGGTATAATTTGTTTAACGATAAATTTTTGAAAATCCCAACTGTCTTTAATTGCATATTCAGTTGTTCCGATAATTGTTTTAATTGTTTCGATTAATTAAGCTATAAACATGTGTTTTATAAAAGGTTTGTTGATGATAGTATTATATGTCTGCCAGAAAATAAAGTGGATGAAATGGTAAAGGCCTTTAACAGTTATCATCCAAAACTTCAATTTACGTATGAAAAGGAAATAAATAAATCTATACCATTTCTTGATACGCTTATTTCATATAACACAAAAGGAAATATCCACAAATTGGTATAGAAAAAATACATGGAGTGGCAGATATTTAAATTTCTTATCATGTGTACCAAAGCAATATAAAAAAATGTAGTAAATAACCTGGTGGAACGTGCCATACAATTAGCACACAATAAACATAGGTCAAAAATATAAAAAGGTTAAAACTGTATTTAAAATAATAAATACCCTAAATCATTTATTGAACAGATAATAAAACAAAAGTCCATAAAATATATAATAATGGCGGTAAACAAGAAAAACAGATTAATGAAATTAAAATAGGGATTGAATATACTCCAGGGTTATCAGAAAAAATTAAAAATGCCTTAAGAACTATAACATCTATGTGGCACATAAGCCAAATAACTCTTCAAGAGCGGTATTTACAAAACTTAAACCGATAATAGATGGAAAAACAGAACCCACACAATATACAAAATCAACTGTAAAGAATGCCCTGGAGTATATATCGAAATTTAAACAATACCTCCATAAACGAGTTTATGAACACAAATATACTATAAAACTAATAATAAAAAGTACGGCCCTAGCAACGCACGCAATTGAAAAGTCCACCAGTTCGATTTTAGTAATGTTAAAATTTTAGGAACGGAGATAAATGATAACAAAAGAAACATACTTGAAACAATAGAAATTCAAAAAAACCCTAAAGCTATAAACTCAAAAATAGACCAAGACGGATTTATAAACATTTACCACAATTTAATACAACAGAAATAATCTGAATACCACATACATTAATATCCTCTCACACTGTATATCAGCATAAGCATGTAAAAATTCATATGTTTAATTCAATAGCATTATCACTGATAAGGTATTAGTTTTGTAAAGCTTTATTAATCTAAATGTTAGTTATAAATTGACAAGGAAAGCAAGTTTTAAATTAAAAACATACCCAAAAGAGTATTATTAGGATGTATTGTTGCTTATCCTACAATGTTAGAAATAATTTATTTAGTTTGTAAGTTTTAGTAGTTTGACTTTGCATTAAATGGTATGTATGCAATTTAAATTTAAAAAATCATTATTTAATTAGAGATAGTTTATAGGTTTCATATTTGAAAATGGTTGTTTAACCGAAATGCGTCATATGAATAATAAACATTAAAAAGCAAGAAAAAAGTGTTTATTTGACATATTTGACATATAGAAAACATTCAAATTAATTATTAATGACCAGTTCCAAGAAAAGTTTTGCAAAAAATAATATAAATGGTCAAGAAAATATAAAAATTATTGTATATATATATATATATATATATATATATATATATATATATATTGCTGTGAATCCTCTCATATCTGCAGGAACTGGCCCTTTCAAAAAAAAAAACATTCGAGCCCCACAGATTTTGCGTCAAGAATGCTGTGAAACCTACAAAAAGCTATTAACTTAACTGTTCCGTTGACTTTCTTCTGTTAATCGCCTCTTTACTCTTTTCCGCCTCGGCTGCTCACCGAGTTAAAACTTTCATCCTCAATCTTATAAAATCAAACACATTCCTATCACAAACACCAACGTTAACTCTATTTACATCAATATTCACAATACATTAAAATTTCAAAATTAAAAATCAGCATAAATTTTAGTATCAGAAAATTTCAAGATTAAATTTATTATCATTTTAATGTGCATCCAGAATTAAAGTCCTTGTAGATGCCTACTAATTAATATAACAATATATGCAGACCTGAGTCTGAGTACAAAGAGAGCATCTCCCACCCCTTTACGTTAATTAACCAGGTTCGTCTAATTGAGCTCAAAGACATCCCCAAATTTTCATCATAATCCAGAACATAAATACTAAATACCCCTTTCTACTTAAACAAGAAAATTTCACCTTAAAATTAAAATTTTGTTGTTAGTACAATTTCACTACTGTCCATTTTAAGTAAATCAATTATAAAGTTATTCAACACACACCAAAACATCAAAAAAAAACGAACAACAAAGCATAAGTTACCTGAAGGTTAATGCACTCGTGGCCCCAATGTATATCGTCCTCTGTTAATCACACCAATCCAACTGGGTTATGTTTAGGTCCTCGTATTGCTGGTCGCCTTTAAAATTTTCTACACCACCATTCATTTAAAGTTGTTTGAGTGCTTTTCCGGAACTCATTTGTGTATCTCTGAAGCTTGTTTTGTGGATCCAGATACGTTTACGAATCATTTAATTATTAACACCCCCGAAAAATAGCAAAGAAATTCATATTTCTTTCACAAATATACGCCAAAACTGCCTACTTTTGTGTATTCATTTGTCGTTGCAAATTTGACTAATTGGTACAGTGATACTAGACTTTATTACCTTGTATCTTCTTTTCTAAGTGCACTAAATTACATTCATAGTAGCACGTAAAGAACAAACTGTTTTAAATCACCAAAATATACGAGCAAACTGTTTAAATTATTCTATCAAAATCGGAAAACTAAAAAGCACTGTTTAACGCATTGAATCAAATCGAAAAATCTAAGAGAGCGAAATTCATATTAACCCGGGTATATATAGTGGTTAGCCTGTCTGTCGGTTTTGTACTCAAAACGGCCAGTTTCTAGAATTTCGTATACTATGTTCCCATCTCGACCGCCTGTGCGTCGGTTCTTATTAAATTTGCACTCGCACCAGTTAAATCTCAGAAATTTCGACACGGCTCGCAACGCCTGGGAATAACTAATTAATTTTTATACAGAAATGTTATTTTTATCTCTCCAGTTTGCCTCTTATTTTCAACCAATCGGAACCCAGTGACGTTGCTCAACTCACGTCTTTTACTATATGTGTCTCTGTCTTGCGCATATTATCTGTCTCTATCTACCCTGTTCCGAGTGGTACAAATCTATATTCTTTAGTATCGGTTATTTTCAATCCATGTGGACTCGTGAAATAACCCACCTTATTAGCATTTCCCGTAAATATTAAGCAACGGTTTCTCCAACATTCTCTGTAACCATTTGTTATCTGCAAATTTTACGCAGAACATAAAACATTTAAAAATACGCAGGTGTTCAAACATAATACTTCTACGATCTGAATATTATTGGGTTTTTACTAGCTTTTATACCTATTATATGTTACTAATGGTTCAATTAACTTCAATTAAAAATAATACCCTTTAATTTTTTAGTGACTCCTAATCAAATATTAATTATTATCTGTACATTTTGTTTAATACCGGTTACTTAAAATTGAGTTAATTAATATAAATTTTGCACGTAATTTCCATTTGTTTCTTTACTCGGAATAATTATATTACACGTGGAGCATTTTAATACTGCTTCTTTTTATATAAAGCGTCTTGTAAATAATTTAAATCTCTTATTTTTAATGAAACGAATGAATTTTTATTCTCCACGGTTTTTTTAATAAAGCGTATTATCTAATAAAATTCCTTATACACGGTGATTAAAATTATTTGATGTAATTCATTAATTTTCTACCCTGGTCTAAATATGAGTAATATATATATATATATATATATATATATATATATATATATATATATTTAAAACAAAATAGTAATAAAATGTATAAATAAACACCCACTTTACGAATAATTAAAAAAGAGTGTTTAACTATACAAATCAAGCTAATATTTGCATAGCCATAAATAAAAGGTTTGGATTGTATCAAAAAAGAAATAAACATTCATCGACTAGTATTGATGTCTCTGGATCCCATGGCAAACCTAGCCTAAAATTCACAAAAATGGAATTCCTATGAGGCCAGTTGTAAGTTTTGTAAATACTCCTGTATCAAAATTACCAAAATTTATTTTAACTTTAATTACAAATTGAACTAAATTTTAATCAATTCATTTGGTAAGTAATACTTTTGATCTCATACAAAAATTGCAGAATATACAACTACAGGATGATTACACTATGCTGTCATGTGATATAAGTAACTTTTTATTTCTGTACCTAAATCAGAAACGTTACCACTCATTGAAGATCTTCTACGATCTGTCAACATGGGAGCAGACAATGTAATTACAACTTTGACTTATTGAACTTTTGTTTGTCACAAGATTTTTTCGTTTTAAATAACAAATGCCATAAACAGTGCGAATCATTAGCAATGGGAAGTAGCCTCTTTCCATTTCTTGCAGATGTTATTATGGATCTTTTGGAAAGCAAATTCATTTTAACCGATAAAGATCCACAGATTATGCGCTGGTTTCGTTATGTTGATGATTGCTTAGTTTTCATCAAGGGTACAGTTGAAGCTGCTCAATATGTTTTAAGTAATATTACTAAGTTCATCATAATATTAAATTCACCTTGGAAATAGAATCTTAAAATAAGCTTAACTTTCTATATCTAACGATATGTAAACATAATAATCAATTACATAATAATATTTATAGAAAACCTATACAAACTGTTCACATTATACCAGCATCTTCTAACCATTGTTGGCAACACAAAATGGCAGTTTTCAACTATTACATACATAGACTTATCAATATTCCTTTATTCAAATCAAACTTCAATAAAAAAGTAAACAGAATAAAACAAATAGCAATTAAAAATGGATAGCATTCTAACCTTATTTATAAATTGATCAATAGTGTAATGAATAAAAACTCATTCAACAAGTACATATCATTCCAATTAAAATTACATCCGACAAAAATTTCATTTCAATTCCTTTTATAGAGTCCAACCTTAATACTAAAATCAAAAAGCAACAGAAAAGTATAGTAACTCGATTACAATTTCATTCAAATCATGTAACATGTGGAAACCACATATAGTTCATTCTAAAGATCCTATAGAACCATTGTCAAAAAGTGGTGTATATAGACTAAATTGTGGAGAGAGACAGGTCATCTGTATTGGTACAACTTGAGACGATTGAGGGTAAGAATAAAAGAACATCAGAATAAAATGGATTTTAATCTGCATTCAAAGTTAATACATAATATTACCTCAAAAAACTTTAATAGACAACTTTTTAGAAGAACTTGAAATTGAAGAATTACTAAGAAATAACACTTGTTTAAATACTCAAATTAACCTCAATAGAACTTTTATTCCAATATAAAAAACGTCTAAATTGATGGAACTCCATTGGCTTATAAAACATCAAATGATTCATATTTCACTAATTTTACTGTGGTGATCTATGTTTCAGATCGCACTCTTTAGTTGTAATTACAGAAATACAAAAAATTTGTCCTTTTCGACTTCATCAACGAAATAGATAAGATATAATCCATATTTATTGGAAAAATCAATTTGTTAACTAACTAGTCTTTTCCTAAGTGATATTAGTTTAATAGTTTAAATATTATCTATTTATTGAATTAGTTTGATGGAATACATTTTTAAAATAACTTGACAGTAAGTAACTATATTCGTTAATGTTTAATCTGTATAACCTTTAGTTGCTCACTAGTAGTAGCACCAAAGATGGCTAATGCCAAAAGCATGAAACGGTGGTTTTTAAATGTTTCTAATTTGCTATACTGATTGCGTATTTTCCCTTTATTGAAATCTTTATGGTATCTAAATATCTTATATCTTATATACATTCGATGTTCGACAGTCGTAAAGAGTAGACGTGCGGTTTACTGCTCTGGCTAAATTATACATTTATAATTACTTAGTAGTTGCAAGTTATTTGGTATTAATAATTGTCTTACGGGATAATATAAATATATAATAATGCCTTTTACCCGCGAGCAGAAAAGCGAGATTGGTGAAATTATAAAACAAGCTATACACACATTTTTAGAGGACAAAACTTTTATAGCAAAATTAGCAGATGCACTGAGAAAAGGATTTTGTTGCTTCAACTGAAAATTAGTTGATTCAATTAGAATTTTGGTTTGTATATAAACAATGATCTATATGCATTAAATAGAACATAATAAAATGTTGGAAAACCGATTTTGAAGCAAACAAACCTAAATTTGCACCACAATAATTATGGCATTTACTCAAATCGCTATTAATGTAACTTGAATGTTAGGTATCGTTACTTCAATTGCTTGTAGGTTTGATTTGAATTATTTAATACTTTTATCAAATAAACTGTTATGTTAAATCAACACTTTGAATATCCCACTTACATATAAAAATCATTGAAGCAAATACTTGAAAGGGTTTGTAGCATTAAAACAAACTATTCAAATTTTTCAACTAACCAAAAGCGTCATTGGTTTAACTAACCCATATGTTGAGTAGATAATAATTATTAAGGTCAGTGGCTAATAAGGGTTCAAATAATAACATTTTTGGTTTAATCAAACTTTTATTGTGTTGTCAAATCAATCATTTCGTTGCGTTGTACGTTGTTTAGTTATAGAATTAGTTTAAACATCCAAGGTAGTTTGATTCAATATCCAGCTTGATCGATTCTGATTTAATGCAATTATTTTAATCAAATTTTTTTAATACAACTTGGCGATCAACAAATGAGTTTGTTCATCCCTAACAGATTTTAAAAAAATATTGATTTAAAATAACTTCATTCAGTCACATTATCAAGTTGTATATTGAATCAAATCTCACCTTGAATGTTACATTAACCCTAGTTCATCCTGCATATATATTTCAGTTTAGCTTCCACTTCAATTTTATAAAACTGACACTGATTATTGAAAGTTTGTTTATTCCTTGTGGTTGCCATTGGTTTTTGAAGTTAAACGTTCGCTTATATAGTTGAATGCTAAAAACAACTGCATTTAGTTAAGGACAATTGAAACCAATTTATATGAAGGTACTTACGTATTTTTAGACGAAGAGATTTTGTTTAAACATAGTACAGCATACTAAATTTATCTTCCATGTATTTTTACAGTGAGTTGAAATACTATAATGGAAACTAACACAATAAACAATGCGAAGTAACGCTTGAAGCCATGTTGACGTGTCGCTGCCGAACGTTGCAGTATATTAAAGATATAATGTGCGCGCGCTGAACATTCAATACGCAACATCGGAGACGTACTAAATAGCGTTGCATTCAACAAATAACCCGACGTTTGATGTGGCAATCGTAGTTTATTTAAATCAACAAACTAGAGTACATTTGTTTCAATGTTCAGTTTGTCACAAAACGTGTTCATTTGACACTTTTTTCAGCATTCATTTAACTAAAATAGATTTTTTTCAACATTAATGTAGTATTGGACTAAAATATGAAATTTGTTGACAATATTAGTTTGTATTAAATACGACTGATGTTGAATGAAATTCACTTTTGCATTCGTTTATTAATCAACTGTTATTATGCATTCAAACAAACAAATTTAAGTCAACTAATTTTTGATGTTAGTTTAACCATCTGCAAGCGGTTCAGTTAATATAGTTTCGTTTAGAACGACTAAAAAATACTTGATCAAATGCTTTACTCTTCAAAACAACAGAATTGGTTGTATCAACCAAATCACTTTTCTCAGTGTGAGGTGTGGAACAAAATAGAAATAAAAATTGATGCTAAGCTATTGGCAATAGAAACCCAAGTGGAGTTCTTAAAGAAAGAAAATACAGTTCTAACCTCCAACATTGATAGCTTACAACAATACAGTAGAAGAAATAATTTAAGAATCTTCGGAATTCCTGAGCGTGAGCACGAAGACACTGAACAGCTCTTAATTTCCACATTAAGTGAAAAAGTAGGTATTAGCATAACTAAGGATCAAATCGACCGATGCCACAGAGTGGGAAAACAGATGGTAAACAAATCGCATCCTGTTGTAATAAAATTTATAAGTTGTAGAATAAGAGAACACGTTTTTAAAAACAAACGTAATTTTAAAAACACAAATATTACTGTCAGAGAGGATCTAACAAGAAATCGCGTTGATATTTTGAAGGCAGCCTGTAATAAATTTGGAAACAGATGTGTATGGACAGCAAATGGCGTAGTAAAGGTTAAGCATAATGATAAAGTTATATCTGTAAACAGTATTCAAGATTTGGAAACAATATTATGACCGGTAATATCTACCAAACATGTATGCCGGCGATGCAGCAACTTCCTGTCATGAATAGCAAATTTTGAATCAATTGTTCATATAATTAGAATGATGACTCTTTTATCACCGTATGTATTATTGGGTATAATATTATTAAATTGCACTACATAATAAATTTTGATGCTAAATAATTAAATAAGATAAATTTTAATCATGAAGTAAGTAATTATCTAGTACGATGTTATTATTTAAAGATCTAGCCAGTAGTGGTACAAAATCAGAACAGCATTACATTTGTCAATTGTTGAACACCGGTTTTTTCAATTTTTCCCTTTTATTTCTTTTTTATTATAAAACTTACATAAAATTGGTTGGCATAAGTGTGACTGAATGAAAACAAACTTAAAACTAGCTCACGTTAACATTCGCTCGTTACAAGCAAACTTTGAAATCTTCAAAGATTACGTTTTATCAAACTGTTATAATTTAATCGCAATTACAGAAACTTGGCTTCAATCTCATATACCGAGCGACCTAATCAATGTTAATAATTACACACTAATTAGAAATGATCGCAAGACTGGGCATGGTGGTGGCGTAGCGATTTATTTACAAAATTCCTTAAAAATTAAAGTAATTACTACTAGTACACTCATTGAGCAATTGTGGATTCAAATTTAGACCGAGGCTGGAATTATATCAGTGGGTGTGATTTATAATCCACCAAGATCTAACCTTCTGGACCTTTTGAGCACACTGGAGGATTCCTTATCCAGGGTATTACCAGTAAGTGATGGTGTTTTTATACTGGGTGATTTTAATATAAATTGGTTTAAGGTGCATGACTCTTCTGTATTGAAATTATCCTCCTCTCTTAATGCCTTCGGGTTTAATCAATTAATTAGGGAAGCCACTCGTATTACCAATAACAGTGCAACACTGATCGATCTAATATTTACAAATGTGCCTAATCTAATAGTAAACTTCGGAGTTATAGATATTAATGCCGCTGATCATATGCTAATTCATTGTGAAGTTAAAATCATCATTTCACATTCAATTATTTACAAAACCTATCGTATTTTTAAAAATTTTGACCATCAACATTTTCTGAGGGATCTAAGACATATATCATGGCAACGCATATTTCATATTAATGATATCAATTTAAAAGTAGCTTTTTTTAATGAAAATATTATTAAACTGTTTAATAAACATGCACCATTAGTTACATCGCGGTTATCTAAACCGAAAGCATACTGGTTAACTGAAAATATACGAATTTTAATAAAGCTAAGGGAGAAAGCAATGTTACAGTTTAAGAAAATTGGAAATAAATGCCACTGGGATTACTACAAATCGGTAAGAAATTATTGTTCGCTTGCAATTCGTAAGGAGAAAAAGGCATATATTGAAACGCTTCTAACTAGTGCTAATGGTGATACCAAAAAACTTTGGAATGGGTTAAGAGAACTTAACATTTCTACTAAAACACACAAAAAGCCATTACCTCAAAATGTTTTTGATGTAAATAGAATCAACGACTATTTTATAGATTCAATTCCTACTTCGAAACGGTCACCACGGGACACACTGACATTCTATTCGAGCAAACCAAAAATACATATAACTGAACGTTTACTATTCCGTACTGTCACCAGTGAAGTTGTGTCAAATGTATTATATTCCATTAATTCGCAATCAATAGGCTCTGATGGTATAAGTATAAATATGTTAAAGTATTGCATGCCATACCTACTACCATACATTTCGCATATAATTAATTATATTTTATCAGAGCACGTATTTCCTTCATGTTGGAAAGAAGCACATGTACATCCATTACCTAAAGTAAATAATCCATCACAAATGAAAGACTTAAGACCAATAAGTAACCTACCTGTGCTTTCTAAAATTGCAGAAAAAATTATTAATTTTCAAATTAAAGAACACGTTACTAAATATAGTTTTTTACCGGCAACGCAATCGGGATATCGACAAGGATATGGTTGCACTGCATCACTTTCTAAAATTATTGACGACATAATATATGCCACTGATAACAACAAAATTACGGCACTTATATTATTAGACTACACAAAAGCATTCGACACAATAGATATCAACGTTATGCTTGATATATTATCGTATATAGGCTTTGGCAGTGGTGCATGTCAACTCATGAACAGTTATTTGAGGAATAGATCACAACGTGTATCTTTATTTGGTATATATTCCAATATTCGAAAATTAAAGTCTGGTGTACCACAAGGTTCAATTCTTTGCCCATTACTGTTTTCTATTTATACGTCTCAGTTTTCATCTGTAATTAAAAGTTGTTCAGTGCACTTTTATGCAGACGATACACAACTGTATTATTCCTTTCCGATAGAAGAACTAAATGTTGCCGAATTGAAAATCAATAGTGACATAAGTAGGTTAGTTAACATCTCTAAACAACATATGTTAAACATTAACCCATCGAAATCTAAAGTTTTAATTTTTGGAGGTAAGATTCATCGTATAGTGGAAGCACAAAAAATTCATATTAAAGTCAATGACATAATTATTCCACACTGTGTTAAGGCAAAAAACCTGGGGTTAATTGTTGATGTCCATTTAAGATTTAAATGCCATGTTAATAAACTATTACAAAGAGCTTATATTAATATAAAACATCTGTATGCCAATAAACATTTATTAAACGTTGGAATTAAAACGTTGTTATGCGAATCTTTGGTGCTGTCTTTGTTTAATTTTGGAGATGTTATTTATGGGCCTTGACTTGATAAGGAATACTCCAGGGGGGTTCAAAAGGTTCAAAACTCTTGTCTGCGTTTGATTTTTGGAATCCGTAAATTTGAACATATTTCTCATAAGTTAAAAGTTGTAAATTAGTTAAATATGGAAAAGCGTCGTTTACTACATCTAGCTTGTTTTTGTCACAACATTTTAGTTAGTAAAACGCCGCCATACCTATATAATAAGATAAGATACAGGACGGATGTGCATAATATAAATATTAGGCGAAAGGATATGCTGACAATCCCGTCACATAAAACTCAGATATTCAAACGTTCTTTCTCATATACTGCAGTACATATTTATAATTCAATACCTCTGGACTTTAAAATCATGTTACCCTTACGCTTTAAAAACAAATTAAAAAATCATTTTTTACAACAAGGTTTTAAGTAGATTATTTTTTCTTTTTATTTTCATCTCATTGCTAATTAAGTCAAACTTTGCCAACCAACTGTACAAAATTACACATATTTATTTATGATTTAGGGTTAAGTGTAAGAACAGAGGGTTTATTGTAACTAAACTGAACTTCGCCCTTTGCACAAAAATTATATGTACACATAAATGTAAATGTTATTAATTTGTCTATGGTGTGCAATAAAGTCATTATTATTATTATTATTATTATTATATTATTTAATTGGCAATTTCGATTTTGGGGTGGTAACCTGAATTTTGTTTCTTCAGGTTCATTTTTCTACTGGCACCGTTTCGAGAAGCAGTCTCTCATCATCCATTTTAATCTCGCCTAAAAGCGGTTTTTGGATGTGAAAAGAATTCTTATTGTGGAGTAGTTTTAGGGTATTTTATTAGTAATACATTTCGTTTTACTCCCAATACTGCCTTTGCAGATATCTTCTGCTTTTACGGTAAGCCACATTCTAGGTTTCATAAACTAGTCTATTACATTTCAGAATATTGAATTGTTTGCACCCCAAGTAGTTCTGTGAAATGTATCAATTAGTTAAGTCCCACACTTTTGTGGTAATTTAAAGTTCAGTAATTTTCGGGATTTAATTAATTTATTTCAGGATCCATCCTTCTTCTTAGTTCTAATCCTAGCCCTAGTGCTAGTAGTTCTAGACCTAGCTCTAGTCCGACTTCTAGTAAGTCTTGTTCCCGTACGATGGTTAGATCTTCATTACTGGCTGCATGAGCCTTGTTAAAACCAACTCTCGCTAGATACCTAATTTCAGCAAAGTGAGATATATGAAGCATTGTTAGTGGAAACTTGATGCAGTGCCCTGGCTTCCGGCTGTATGCGTAAATATAATGTTGTGTTGTTGATTACCATAGTGGTATTTGTTGCTGTAGATGCTATTTACTCTTGTTTAACCTTTATATGATTTCTCCCTTGTTTTTATTGTTATAACTATTGTGTTGGTATTTCAAATTACAACCGTATTGCAGTACTCTACTACGAGCTCCTGTGCTTAACTTATGTTACAGGTTCAACTGGACACCGCTCTTCGCTAGCTAGTGATTGCAGCATCCAGATAAACTTTATTGCTTATAACTTTGTCCCGTAATGTACATAACGATGAAAGACCGTCAACCTGTATCTCACACTTATTAGGGAAAAGGCATTTGCTGGCCTTACACATACTGGCGAGAAACCGTTTGCCAGTACAGAATTCTTACCAGCAAAAGATATTTTGAATATATAATTTGTATTGCTCCTAGTAGAGTATATCTGTTTAGATTACTACATAAATGTATATATTTTGAACAAGTTGCTTGGTATGTCATGCTTACCTAGCTACAGTGTATTAATTCAGTTCTGATAATTATACAAAGCTTATGTTTGTGTGAAAGTTATTCGATGTTATATTTTATGTTTATTGTATTTTGAATCTACAGCTAGTTATTTTGCTCTTTAGGTGTGATAGTACACAATATCCTTGGGACTTGGGGTTTGTGTTCTATTGGCTAAGAATCAAGTTACTGGCACCTTATATTTAGCCCTTGGTAGATACCTTCAGGTTCTTATGGATCTACTTGCAGATTCAAGATCCACCCCCTGCAAATTGTCTCTAGTAGCCGAGGTACTTTTTGTCACCGTATCCCCTAAAGAACCCTCTCTTGTCAACTTGTATAAAGTTACCGTGGCAAGCACTCTGCTGTAATTTATATATATTAACTATTATATTATTTTTACACGAAAATACGCTGTATTTGGATTTTATTGCAAACATTCGTGTATACATCCAATAAGACTTCAACTTGTGGTACAATAAGTAGTGTCAAAAACAATTACAATAACATTTAACAGAACCTAAATCTATTTAAATTTAAGAGTTTATAATGGCAATAAAATAAATCCACATGCACTGAAACAAAGAAAGGCATACAAAAATGATGAAATTAAAGAATAGACAATTTTATTGAAAAGGAATTAGAAACTGTTAATACAATCCTGAAAAATTTATAGGTGTTTCCTGTAAATTTTTTAGGATTGTACTAAAATTATATAATTCTTGCAAGAGCTTTCTCTTCTTCTAATATATAATTTCTGCAGACAATAATTTTCCTTGTTTCAACACACATTTGCAAAATTGCCTTCTAACATTTCCCCTTTCTTGATTCTCCTTAGACGCATTTTTCCTCTTCAAATTTTTTGAAGCATGAGTCATCATTTCTGTTATTGGCATTTTTATAAACTTTCTAAAGGAAAAAGCCATGGTTAATTAAAAATAATTAGGGAAAATAAATAAGCAAAATTCAAAAACAAGGAATATTATTCCAATAACAAAAATAGTTAGTACAAGTAATAAGAACAAATTACGTATTTGATCCCAGATTGTTATACTCGTACAAAGATCTTTGTGACGTCTTTAAATTCTCCACAAGGAAATCAAATGGGAAACGACATTCAATATGAACGTTTCCATGACAACACACAAAACATATTTAAAAAACTTGAGAAGATTACACAGTTTGCGAATTAATACGTTTTGCTTTATAATAC
Organism: Platerodrilus igneus; assembly: GCA_036346225.1. Lineage (NCBI taxonomy): Eukaryota > Metazoa > Arthropoda > Insecta > Coleoptera > Lycidae > Platerodrilus > Platerodrilus igneus. Next base: position 84,948 of record JARFIW010000041.1, on the reverse strand, counting down.
TTTTGTTATATTATAATTATAAAGATAAACCATGACGTTAACATAAAGTTGGATGTTGATGCTATATTATAAAATAATGTCAACTACTCACAAAATACGATGAATAAACTTCTCTAACATGGAAGTAGAAATGCCAATACCAATTGCATATTTGTTGATACTATTCTGCAATTTAACCTAACATTTAACAACGTTAAATTTTTAGTCATCAAACAATGGTAGCCTTAACCGAAGTATCACACGTAACATTTTTTCTTAACACTTATACTACTGTAAGCGGTATAAATTTACTATAACAATAATAAAAACACCTCTTGCAAAAACTCACTAGTCTCATTTGCATTATTTTCACATTTCTACAGGAAAACTCATAAGAAACGCGTCTAGGTAGTCATCTTTCCATTTAGACATCTTAAATCCTGGGAAAATTTGAGCATCACAATTTCATAAAACTTAGTGTACTACCTGAGTACAATATCCCCTCCAGTTGGTTGTAGTTGGTTAGTTTTACAAATGCAACTTTCAACCTTAACGTTCGATACCTTCCACACAGTATTGTATCAGGGTTTATACAAGATTTGTTAAAATGACTCTTCCAATAACTTGTATAATATCTATATTACATAATGTTAACAATCTAATTTAAATTGCTGAAATCCGCTACCTTCTCGTTTCCTTTTAATGCAAATTTTGTTCCAAAACCTCTAGTGATTCCGTTAACATTCAAAATTTCAATAAAGGAGTTGCTGAAATTTTTCCTCAACCTACCCCAAGTTTCCTGATAGGAAATCAAAAGTACAAGAATCCTTTAAGTATATTATTTTTCAAAATTGTAGAAGCTAAATGTGTTTATTAAATAAAATAGTTTTCTACACAAAAAAGACACTAAATAATGAAGGTTATTTTGAAAATCATAAAACATTTAGCTATATAACTATTAAAAAAATGTAATTTTGTTAAACTGTTTAAAAGATGGAAAACAAGAAAAATAGACTTCTAGTTTTGATCATCCATCTCAAATTTGAAACTAGTAATTTTTAAAAGTTCATAAGAAGACACTTTAATGTTCATACTGTGTTCAAAATTGGGTTAGAACGCCACTCTTAATTTCAATGTTGTTCATTTAAAACAGTCAAGGTTTTGTTTTGCGATAAACCAGGCGGTCTTATCTAGCACTGGTTTTGTACACTCGTTTCAAAGCACTTGGCCCGTGCGGTCATGTATTAAAACAATATACATTTTTGGTGTGTGTGTGTGTCACTGTGCTTCTACATAATTCCGTCGGCGAAGATTTCTTCTGGTTTGGATGCTGCCAACCACTTCCGTAGAAGCCAACAGTATGAACATTAAGGTAAGTGCATGATCATTGTTTGATTTACCGCTAAGAGTATTTTATCGCAACACTACCCCCAAGTCACAGTCCACTTGCTCTAAGGAAATAATCTGGGGTTTCACGCTTAGTGTAAATTTTCCCATTGTTTCTCCAACATAAACATTTGTGGTCCTTCGAGCCGGATCCATATGTAAATTTTGTGTAGAGATAAAATACTATTATATTCAATTTCACTAATTGCATTGATACATGTGCTTAACTCTAATCAAAGTTCAAAGTTTGTTCTTGAACTTGAAAAATAATATAGTTCACCTTATCGCCAATTGTGATTGTTGCCAGGTTCATTGTTTGAAATTATAAATTACGGCTCGCGTTATTGTTATTGTAAACAATAAATAATTTAGCGGTAATTTCATTCAACTCTGGTTATCAGCTTTAATATGGAACCCGATCAGCAAAGTATTGCTGAATTTAAGAGATTACACAATCGTAAAGAAAGGTTATTTAGGCGATTACAGGACTGTTTTGATTTGATCAAAGATTTACCTGCTAAATTAGATCATTTTAAAAGTCGTGTTGGTTATTTAATGCCGGTTAGAAATGAATTTCTACAAACTTTAGATACATTGTCGGATTTATCGAATGTACATGCAAATTTTAGAACAGATACAGTATCATTAGAATCTAGTTTTGACGGTTTGTACTTCAAGATTTTCAGCGTTGCTGGTCGATACACCACAACCACGAACGTTAGTTCTAACGGTAATACAACGTCAAACAGCGATTCGAATGTTCGCCTACCTGAATTAAAATTGTATAAGTTCGAAGGTAATCCTGAAAAATTTGACGCATTTAGATCTTTGTACGACACCTTGATTCACACAAACAATACGTTGAGTGACATCGAAAAGTTTTCATACTTGCTTTCCTACCTGGAAAATTCCGCTTTAAAGTTAGCACAAAGCATGTGGTTTTCACCAGAAAATTATTCGGTAGTGTACGACCTGCTGGTCCAATGCTACACAAATAAACGCTTAATTGCTCATCATTATCTATCTGAAATCTTTACACTGTCTCAACTGAGGACAGATTCTTTTCAAGCTCTTAATGATATGTGCGAAACACTGCAAGCTAACGTTACAGCATTAACCGATATGAAACTTCCCAATTTAGCCGATTATATATTTGTACATTTTTCTCTTGGATTGTTAGGTTCCAAAACAAAACAAGAATTTGAAAAAGAGCATTACCTAGAACACGAATATCCTACGTTTAAAAATTTTATAAAGTTTTTACGTAATAAATGCTCCATTTCAGCGTTAGTTGGAAGTACCTCTGCTTCAAAGAGCATACCAACGTCATGTGCCGCAAACAAATCTGGCGATCGCAACAATAATGCTAGTAACAAACGCATTTCTATGACTTCACAAGAAGTCGCGTCTAAAGGTCCTACTGTACACACAGTGGCTTCCGTTTCTTGTCCGGCAAGCAATCAAGCGCATAAATTTAATAGATGCCCGAAACTATTAGCATTGTCACCAAAAGATAGACATGAACTAGTCAAGAATAACCGTAGATGTTTTGCTTGTTTAAATCCGCATCCGCTTTCTTCTTGTTAATCCAAATTTCGATGTCTACATTGCGGTAGTAAAAAGCACAATTCTTTACTACATTTCGATAATTCTAGCCCTGTACAGAGCCCTCTAATACTACGCTTTTATGTACAGACGCCGATGTACAGATTGTTGCCAATACCAATGTAATAGGAAAAGTTTCTATGTCAGTGAATTTTGTACATTCTTGCGCTGTCGAAAACGGACCAGTTGCGCTCTTAGCAACAGCACAGGTACAAGTCCTCTCGACTTATGGTAGTTGGCAGCGCTGTCGCCTAATCTTAGATACAGGATCTCATTCGAATTTTATCACTATCGATTTAGCTGATAGGTTAGGCCTCAAAAGAAGAAAATGTCCATTTGAAATACGTGGTGTAGGACAGTCACATTTAACAAAGGTTCAGGGTCTAGTCGACTGTAAAATTGGCTCCTTATACGACAGCAATTTTTTTTTTAAATTGTGAAGTTGTAGTTGTACCAAAAATTACCACGAATCTCCCTACAGTTACGTTACCCATACAGTTAAAACAACAATTTTCCTTTCTTAAGTTAGCTGATCCCGATTTCCACGTATCCGCACCAATTGATATTTTATTAGGGGTGTCAGCTGTTTTAGATATCACGCCAAGTGAGCCTTCATACTTGAAAGGCAAACCCGTGGCATTTCTTACTTCTTTTGGATGGGTAATCATGGGTGAAGTACCTAAAATGATACTTTCATCTACGAACGTCGCTTTATTTACTAATATGGTAGAAACGCAATCTCTAAATGAAACTTTACGTTTATTTTGGGATTCCAAAAAAATATTTTCTCCACCTTTGCCCTCCCCGGAGGAGAATGCTTGTGAAGAGCATTTCAAATCTAGTACTACGCGTACGACCTCAGGTCAATATATGGTCAGATTACCGTTTAAAGACAATGCTTCCCAAGCTCTAGGTTTGACTAGAGAACATGCAATCAATAGGTTCTTACAGCTTGAAGCGCGTTTCAAATGCGATGCAAATTTTCGTAAATTGTATGCGGAAAACATTAGTGATTATTTATCACAGAAGCACCTTGAACCTGCGGTTGACGTATCCCCGTATGTGATGACTCATCACTGGGTTTTAAAGAATCTCGCATCACATACCCAGATTCGTGTAGTTTTCAACCCGACTGATAAAGACTGTAATAATAAATGCCTTAATGATATTCTAATGCCGGGTCCGAAACTACAAACGGATATAGGTCTTGTTATCACAAGATTCAGAATTCCACAAGTGGCCCTTACGTGTGACATTCGTCAAATGTTCAGATCAATTTTAGTACACCCTGATGATCGGAAATTCTTGCACATATTTTGGAGGTTTAATCCAAATGAACCTTTAACAGAGCTAGAACACACACACGTTATTTTCGGTGCATGTTGCAGTCCTTACCTTGCCCTTCTTGTTCTAAAACAATTATTGGTTGACAAAGGTTCTAAATTTCCACGAGCTACGTGCGCTCTCAGTTCTTCTACATATGTAGACGACATTTTGACAGGAGCAGATTCCATTGAAGATGCTCTACTTCTTAAAACTGAACTCATTGATTTGTTAAAACTGGGTGGGTTTGAACTGGGCAAATGGGCCAGTTCACATGCCAATGTAATTGATAATTCTTCAGATACGATACAATTACCTAATTCCAGTCCTGATTCTATTAATAAAGTTTTAGGGCTTTGTTGGGATCTAAGATTAGATGTACTTAAATGCAAAGTTTGAAATGCCTCTGATACACCATCGAAAAGAGGCATTCTTTCCCGTGTTGCGCGAACCTTTGACATTAATGGATACATCAGTCCATTTACTTTTATACTTAAAGCTCTTATTCAACAATTGTGGTTACTAAAGGTAGGATGGGATGACGAACTCCCTGCCGTAGTGTTACAGAAGTGGAATCAAATTCAACCCGAATTACCACTTCTCGAAAACGTGTCTATTCGCGCTGTGTATGGAAAGTAGGTGAAGTAAAAGGTCTCATGGTAGGTTTTGCTGATGCTAGCGAGCTTGGCATGGCTGCAGTTATTTTTTTACGATTAGATGTTGATGGCCAAATTTTCATAAATTTAATAATTTCAAAAACTCGCGTGGCTCCACTAAAAACGTGGACGATACCACGTCTCAAATTAGGGGCGGCATGTCTTCTATCAAAACTTATGAAGTCTACTTCCCCAGCATTTAATTCGTTACACCTTCAGGAACCTATTTGTTTTAGTGATTCAGTAAACACCCTGTCGTGGATTCGCACCCCTCCGCATCGATTAAAAATATTCTTTGCCAACAGGGTTGTTCAAATCCACGAAAATCAACCCACAGCTCGTTGGAGGCATGTACCTAGTGCAGATAATCCCGCTGACCCGGCAAGTCGCGGGTTAATGCCATCGGAACTGCTTTGTTGTGATTTGTGGTGGAAAGGGTCCAACTTCATATATCGGAACATTTCTGAATGGCCAGGTAGTACATTTGAATACTCGCCTGCACAAGGGTTAGACGTTTTTACCCCTATGACACCTCAAGCCTTGTTGTCCGCAATTGATGTTCAACCATTTACAGACATTTTGGTGCGACATTCAAGTTTTTTTAAAGTACAAAGAATTTTTGTCTATATACTTAGATTCAAATTCAATTGCCTTGCACGCATTCATGATGCTCCAAACAATCAGCTGCGTACTGGCAATTTAACGTCATTCGAATGTAATGACGCTTTGTTATTTATAATAAGAATTTCTCAGTACAAGCACAATCGAAACGAAATTTTGTTATTAGAAAAGAGTCAACCTTGCACAAAAAATTATCGTCATTTGTCCCCTTTTCTCTCCCCGGTGGGTTTAATCATGGTGGGGGGACGTTTGCGCCAGTCGAAGCTCCCAATTGCTACTAAATATCCCTACCTAATTCCGCGGGACAGCAGATTAGCTATCTTGATATGCGATCATTATCACATATACTCGGGCCATGGTGGAAATCACCTGGTACATTCTCTCGTAAATAGGAGATGTTGGATTCCTTCAATTCGACACTTAATTCGAAATCGTATATTTCGTTGCCTTACATGTTACCGATATAAGGCGGAACCTATCCAACCACCTATGGCGGATCTTCCAGCTTACCGACTCAAACCGGGAAAATGTTTCACACACACGGGGATTGACTTTGGCGGACCCTTTATGGTAAGCGTATCTAATCTGCGCACAGTTAGGTATGAGAAGGCCTATATTGCTTTGTTTATTTGCCTGGTCTCGCGTGCCATTCATATCGAACTCGTCACCTCATTAACTTCCCAAGCATGTCTGGCCGCACTAGACAGATTTATTTCTAGACGCGGACTTCCGGCAAAATTTTATTCCGATCAAGGACAAACTTCCGCGGAGCTGCTAGAGAAATTTCTGAAATTTCAAAATTTTTTGACTCGTCTAAGCCCGAGATTGCACATTATTTAGCTATTCGAGGCATTGAATGGACCTTTAATCCTCCCTACGCACCCCATTTCGGGGGATTGTGGGAGACAGGAATCAAAAGTGTTAAATTCCATTTAAAGAGAATAATTGGTAACAACCAATTTACTGCAGAAGAATTTAACACAGTCGTTATTAGAATTGAGGGTATTTTAAACTCTCGCCCGTTTTGCTCCTTACCAGCTTTACCCGATGATGGAATTGATGCATTGACGCCGACACATTTCCTGACAGGCGGTCCTATTTGACCCCAGGTACACTCCCTGCGTGTTGGCCTTTAGCAAGGGTAACAAAGCTGATACCTGGAAGTGACGGCATAGTACGTGTTGTTCGGTTGAAGACACCCTCAGGTGAAAAGGTACGACCAATAAATAAGGTGGTACCGCTTCCACCTCCTTAAAATTAATATGACATGATCAACAATCACATTAATTGATCATTCTCTAGAGTTTCTGTTATTTTTTCGTTTTATCTCTACACTACACCAATAGAGCTTATTCGCATTTTTTAATTTCCCCTTTTTTTTCTTTTCTTCACCCCTTTTAGCTATCAAAATTTAATTATTTTGGGTGGAGGGTATGTTCAAAATTGGGTTAGAACGCCACTCTTAATTTCAATGTTGTTCATTTAAAACAGTCAAGGTTTTGTTTTGCGATAATCCAGGCGGTCTTATCTAGCACTGGTTTTGTACACTCGTTTCGAAGCACTTGGCCCGTGCGGTCATGTATTAAAACAATATACATTTTTTGGTGTGTGTGTGTCACTGTGCTTCTACATAATTCCGTCGGCGGAGATTTGTTCTGGTTTGGATACTGCCAACGACTTCCGTAGAAGCCAACAGTATGAACATTAAGGTAAGTGCATGATCATTGTTTGATTTACCGCTAAGAGTATTTTATCGCAACACTACCCCCCAAGTCACAGTCCACTTGCTCTAAGGAAATAGTCTGGGGTTTCACGCTTAGTGTAAATTTTCCCATTGTTTCTCCAACATACTGTATTTTCAAAATTATATTTTTAATCGCCTTTTTGTGAAGTGAGAGTGTTACGGGCGGATTTGACACAACGAATTTAAATCTTGTAACAAAGGGTGAAAATGCCTGTAACAAGGATTAGGAATTTGATCTCGGCTAGCTAGCGTAGGTCGTGTGGTTTCTTAAGACAAAAAAAAATAAGACTAATAAATATTGACTGTACCAAGTCTGATTCGATACCTTATCTGTAATTCTTCACTCTCTAATGTTATCTTATAGGGCGCCAGATTCACCTATCCAGGAACTTCTATCAAGGGGTATCGCCTTGATATAGCTTTATAAATATGACCCTTCTAGAGAGAACTATATAAATTTCAATCATGTACATAAAAAAATTAATTATGTAAAATTCACTTCGATAACGTTGCCGAATTTAAAGCTCAAAACCAAAATAATGAATTATCTGCGTGCAATTGTGCTTCAAATAAAAAGCTTTTACAATCAAATAATTTTGCCCACAATTTAAATCTGATTCTACTTTCTAAGATAATATTTATCGCGATTGATTTAATTACGTTACGATTAATTTTTAATTAATTTTTCTTTCCTTTTTTGACAAAAGCTTCCTTTACATAAAACTTTAACCCATCAATATTATAAAGAATGCAACTGAAGTCATGATCTTAAAAATCTATTTATTGACATTTAATGAAATTCAAACGACCGTCAAGAGCAAAGAGAATATTTATGGTAGTTACAACTTAGTCATATAACTTACTTTTAGTGCACTATTGTTCTAACAAAAGTTTGTAGTTAACTTAATAAAATATATACTAGTTTACTATCATCAATTCAACAAATATAGGTACAGTGATTAAATTCACATTCGAGTCCTTCTCTTCTCATAGGCCAACAAAAGAAGGAAGCTGTTGTTCTGATTTTCCATATTAAATATACGCGCGCAGCAACATACAACACGCATCCTTTCACAAAAAGGTTAGCGATTCACGGTGTCCTTTTCAAGCTTCTACCAGCAGAACGAGACTTCGAAATTCGCCCCTTCTTTACAAAATTTAATATTTATAATCTACTTGACTATGCCTTTTTTTTATGACGTTTATTTCCTAATTTTTCTCAATAGCCAATGACAATCAAGCTCTTTGGAATCTCACCTCTGTAGTTGCTTGTAACCATATACGCAATTATGTACTCTATCGCACAAAGAAATTTGTCCGGTGGCAATTCATGGGCTAGTTATTTTTTCTAGGAATTTTTCAACCAAAGATTACTCAGGTGTGTACCATTATGAGTGACATAGATGTATGATTGATTTATGTTCCTCAGTTTACACGAATTGGCATCTGAAAGTTTAGGAATTCTAAGGCTATCTTAATGACTAATCTAGCTTCTACATTGAAATTGGAAATAGGTTGACAAATACAATCTTAAAAGAGTTACTTGTGTCATCAGAATACATAAAAGACTCGGTCTCAAAAGGTATTAAAATGGTACTTTGTACGTGATGGATTTTGTCTGAAGGGGATTAAATTTTATACGGCTCAGTGAACAGATGGTAGGTTCTTATTTTAAAACATCTTATTAGAATGTTTCTCAGAACTTTCAAAAATTTTCTTATTCCTATACCAACGAAGGTTGATTTAAGGTACTTGCATGACTTTGCTGTAAGTATTTAAAACAAGCAGGTTTAGATATATTAATTTTGGGTAGTTGTTACAAATTAACTTAGAAGTCTGACATATTAATAGGATTAATCTATCGTAATTATTCACAAGAATGTTACACCCCCCTTATAAAAAGATATTTTTTCCAAAAATCTTAAATTCACAACATTCATTCTATCATTCATACACATTCAAACATTCCTTTCTGACTAAAATCATTAGCTTACTATTGACTAGTGCCCACCCCAAATAAAATCTTAAAACTAAAGTGTATATACAATTATTAGTTATTTAGGAACTGTTATTATAACTATTAGAATTATTCATCAAAATAATTTGCATTTGGTTTCAAATCTTTCACCCTTGGATTGACCCGTATCATCGGCTAATTCGTATGTGTTTGTTGATACCTTTGTTATTATGGTATAAGGACCTACATATTTTGTGCTAACTTTGCGTTAAAATATTTTGCTGCCTCTGAAAGTACAAAATTTTTCTTCCAAACTTCATCTCCAACTTAGTATGTGACTTCACGTCTTCGTAAGTCATAATGGTGTTTTGCTTTATTATAAGCTATTTCTAATTTTATTTTTATATCTTGGTATATTTTATTTACTTCTGGAATTCGTTCTATTAAATGTTTTCTGTCTGCAAACTGAACATCGTCTAACGTATCTGAATCAACTATTTTGCCGAAGAAAGAAACATCGACTACCATCTCTCTACCAAAGTTTGCAAAATATGGCAACATGCCTTGTCCCAAACTCTGTTACGTGCAAACTGAATTTGCACTTAAACATTGTTTTAGTTCAGTTTTTTAATGTACGGAAGTTTTCCCGCCATAATTTTAAATACGCAAGACGCGCGAACATTTTTAAATGAACTGGGCGGGGCTTCCGGCACGTCACAATAGTGCAATTGGAAGTGTGAATTATCCCTATAGGGGTATAGCAATGCTACAAAAGAGTAGGGAGTTCCGCGGTTCTCGCGCGGAAACGTGGCTTTTTTACGCCAAACTTTGAAGTGAACAGTCGTGCCGGGTGTCGTGTTATCTTATTATGTAGATTTCCTTATCTTGAGTATCTTTCCTTAATTCCCTATTCCCGTCTTCCACTGCATATAGGAACGAAGATGACCCTGGACCATGACCCCGAGATAATTTGGATGTCCAACTCTACCAGCAGCGATGCCGAGGTTACCGTGGCGTGATTTCCTGCCGGTTAGCGGATCCTTCACGTGAGTAGATTATCTAATTTTTATTGTTTAAATTTTATGTACCTTCTCTTAATTATGGCGCAATATAAATTATCAGTGACGTCATGTGTATCTTATGAACTTTGGTAATTGTATTACCGGCTTTGAAGAGCCATCTATCGCCATTTCAATGTACCAGAATCTAAGTGTAACATTTTGTTAACTGCATTACCGACCAGGTAAAACTGTAAACGAAGTGTAGCAGATGGCGCCTTCAACCTGTTCAGGCTATGAACTTCAGGGGCTTCTTCTTTGTTTTTAGGTTAGAATAATTTCCTTTATAAGGATACAATGCATTAATAGCTTCTTCACTTAAAGAACTTTACTTTTATTCATGTAAGTATTTACCTTACCTTATGTCTTTAAATACAGTATTATAGAATTACCTATTAAAATATCTTTAGTTGCTTTCCTTAACTTTGAAAGGCCGTTTTTGAAACTTAAATACATTGTTCTTTATGTTACATTCTAAAATTGCATTATGGTTTATCTTTTACATGAAAATTTTGTGTTTAAAAAACACTTGAGTGAAATAAATTGCTAGTATACCTTTTTAAGAAGTGTTTGACTATACGTTGTTGCCTTATAGGTTAAATAACATATCCTCTGCGCCCATTTTCCATTTTGGAAGGCTTGTCTGTCATTATCTATAAAATATGTATTTAACTGAACATTGATTTCGTTTCCATATACCTTAAATGTGTTTCTTTGGTGTTATCGGTGACGTTCTAACAAGTTCTTACCTCTAAATATCATATCGTATTACCTTAAAGTAACTGTAACGTGTTTTTACCTTCTAACCTGCGTCAAAATCGCATATTTTTATATCGTGTCTTGAATATTGTATTCATAATGAACGTATCACATTTAAAATCGCTGGAATTAATCTACGAGCTGGAATGTAGAAGTATCATAGCTGCGAGCAATCAGAATGATAGGCGATCTCAACTTAGGGCTGTTTTGTCACAGGAAACCAAAGGCGTTGCTATCTTAAAGAACCCTGTTGGCGATTGGCCACTCAACGTATCAGAAATTAAATTAACTTTAGATGATATATCGGGTATAATAAACAAAACAGATCCTGCGGCCACTAATATCGAATTAGGGAGATTGACTTCAAGAATAACCCACGTCAAACACCGTATCGAATCATTATCTTTATATAACGATGACCAAGCGACTCAAGCTAAACAAAGTTTGTTGTCCGAGGTGTTATTGCTTGAAGGAATTCTTTTAGAAAGACTTAATCCTAACGCAGACGTAGATATATCGTCACCTTTTTCAAATCTTGCGCTTGCCGAACCTAAACCATTAGGAAAACCTATACCTGTATACAAATGGGGTCTCACCTTTGAAGGGTTTGATTCGAAGGTTTCTTTATCATCCTTTCTTGACCGGATTAACGATTTTAAAATTTCCCGCGGGTGTACCGACCAAGATCTATTTATCTCAGCTGGTGATTTGTTCGCAGGCTCAGCATTAATATGGTACAGAAACATACGACACCAAATTTCTACCTGGAATGAGTTAGTTGCCTGTTTAAAACGAGATTTCCTACCTTATGGCTACATTAACGATCTTTGGAACGAAATTCGTAACCGAACTCAAGGTCCCGACGAAAATGTTGTGTCTTTTATTACCTCATTAGAAGCTTTATATAGCAGACTCGACAAAAAACCTTCCGAATCCGAAATTATCGATCAATTACTTAGAAATTTAAACCCCATTTCTCAGAACGTTTGGCTTTACAGCCCATATCTTCGCTAGCTCATTTTAAAGACCTATGTCGCTCTCCAAGAAGTGAGGTCAAGGATTGACAAATATCGACCACCACCCGAGAAATTATCTGGTCTTCTCGAACCTGATCTAGCTTGCCAAGTTCGAGCTTCCCGTAAAGTATCTACCCTTAACGTTCCTTCTACCGTCACTAACAACGCACTTACCTGTTGGAACTGCAAGCAAAGTGGACATAGCTATACTGTCTGCACTTACCCTAAAAATATTTTTGTTATGGCTGTGGTCGCTCAAATATCTACAAATCTAACTGCACCAACTGTAATCCTAACGTATCGGGAAACTACCTTAGAGATATTACAAATCAGTGTGTTAATATCTAAATAAACCATATTCGCCCTCTACTCCAATCATCCAACGGACACAGACGCCAATAAATTTAAATTATATAACCACTTCTAACGTTGTACCGTCATTAAATTTATCTAATAATAATACCGCTACTATTAATGTACAAAATACCTTACCTTTATTAGAGGAATTATGCTACACTACTCCAGCCGAGTGGTCTAAGTGGTTACAAACCGTCAATTCCTTTTATCATAAAAGACTACCGCTGTTTCACAACTTGTTAAAAACCCTTCGATAACCGTCCACACTTATCTATCTCAATTGGTTCCTTAAATGTAATTGCTTTACTGGATACAGGTTCTTCATGTTCTCTTATAAATAACGAAGGTTTACATCAATTATCTCAACAAAATATCAAAATTCAAATTATTCCTGAAAAACTTCCATAAATTTAGCTGACGATAATCAAATACATGTAACCGGTTCCCTTAAGTTAAAAATTCGTGTAGAGTCTCTTGAACGTGATGTTTTATTTTGATTGTCCCTGCATTAGCGTATCCTTTTCTGCTAGGCGTTGATTTCTGTAAACTTTTAATCTGTCACTTTACTTTCAGGATTTTTCATGGCAAACCTCTATTAAAACGAACTCCTGTGCATCTACAGGAATATCTAACAAAATCTCTTACTGATTCCCAAGATGTAACTCTTAACGCTACAATCGACAAATTTCGCAAACTTAATACCTCTGAACTTGGTTGTGTTACAACGGCAACACACGTTATCTCTACAGGTGATGCCCTTCCCTTTAAGCAACGTCAATATCCCTTATCGCCTGCCTTACAAAAGCATTTACATGCGGAAATAGACAAAATGTTAGTATCTGGTGTTATCTCTCCTTCAAATTCACCGTGGACCTCTCCCGTATTGCTAGTTCGGAAAAAGAATGACGAATGGCGTGTCTGTTTTGATGGCAGGAAGCTAAATTCTGTTACTGTTCCAGACGCTTATCCTTTACCTAGAACTGATTCAATTTTGAGCAGGCTTCGTAATGCAAAATTTATCTCATCTATCGACCTTAGACAAGCTTTTTATCAGATACCTCTTGACTTATCTTCTCGTCAAAAAACTGCTTTTTGTGTCCCAGGCCGAGGTCTTTTCGAATATAATTTTTTGCCATTTGGTCTCTGTAACGCTCCACAAACTTTACAACGTACTATGGATCAAACGTTAGGTCCTATCTTACATCAAGAACGTGCCTTTGTATTTTTAGATGATATCTTAGTTATCTCAAGTTCTTTCGATGAACATATCGCCACATTAGATGAAGTTGCTGAACGTTTAAATGCAGCAGGTTTTAAGATAAACTGGGAAAAGTCTCAATTTTGTCGTTCATCCCTTACATTTCTTGGTTTTATTGTCGATGGGACAGGCTTACGAGCCGATCCTGCTAAAGTTGATGCCATTACTAAATTTAAAACACCAAAAACTGTTACCGAAATCAAACGTTTGATAGGAATGATTAGCTATTATCGCATTTTTACCTAACCTTTCAACTATATCTGCACCCATTACCGCTTTAATTAAAAATAAAAGAAATCCCAAACTATCGAGTGGAATTTAGAATCCCAACAAGCTTTCGAACAAATTAAAACACTAATCACTTCAGCACCTATCTTAATCTCTCCAAATTTCGATGATAAGTTTTATATACAAACCGATGCCTCACTTACCGGGTTAGGTGCAATGTTGTTCCAGGTAAACAATGGTTTAGAACATCCAATCGCTTATGCGAGCCGTGCCTTAACTTCTGCCGAACAAAAATACTCTGCTACCGAACGAGAACTATTGGGTGTTATCTTTGGCATCGAGAAATTTAGAGGATATGTCGAAGGTACACACTTTACCGTAATCACTGATTGTGCAGCACTCACTTGGCTTAATAACTTGAAACAACCCGCAGGTCGTTTGGCAAGATGGAACTTGCGTATATCTCAATTTACTTTCGATGTTAGGCATAGGCCTGGCAAATTAAATATCGTACCTGATGCGTTATCTCGAGATGTTTTTTCTCTTAACCTTCCAAATTTAATTCTGGATACCTGGTACCTCAATATGATAAAAAGTTTCCGATAATCCCGACAAATTTCCTACCTTTCGAGTAACTAATAATAGACTGTATAAATTTGTATCCTCGTCCCCACATAAAATATCGAATATACCTGAATGGAAACTCGTTGTGCCCACTGCAAATCGCAGTGAGGTGCTCAAATTATGTCACGACGATCCCTTAGCTGCACACCTTGGTGTTACAAAACTCTCGCGAAAATATCTGAATTGTATTACTGGCCCACACTTAAGCAATCTGTTTGTCGCTACATTAAAAGCTGCAAAATTTGTGGTTCCCATAAAAGTTCGCAAGATGCTCGCCCTGGTTTAATGGGTAACTTTAAGCGTGTATCTTATCCCTTTCAATTAATATCGCTTGACTTATTAGGACCTCTCCTCGATCGAAAAGAGGTAATCAATATCTTTTGGTTGTTACCGATTGGTTTTCTAAATTTGTTATGGTGCAACCCTTACGTAAAGCTACCTCCGCTGCAATAATTAAATTCCTAGAACAGAATGTCTTTCTTATCTTTGGTGTCCCCCAGATTATTCTTTGTGACAATGGTGCACAATTTATCTCTAAAGATTTTCAGAATTTCGTTAAAAGTTACAAAGTACAAAAAATTTGGTTTTACGCAAAATATCATCCCCAAGTAAACCCTACCGAGAGAGTAAATCGAGTGTTAATTACCGCTATCTCGTCTTATATTAATTCAGACCATACTACATGGGATGAACATATCTTTGAAATTGCTCAAGCTTTGCGTACATCTAAGCACGAAGCAACCCAATTCACTCCGTCTTTTCTTGTTTTTGGAAGATATACCCCAATCGATGGGAGTTACTATGGTTTAGTGCCTGACGATACTAACGTAATTGAATTTGACGATAAAGTACGCTGGGACAAAGACCAACAGTCATTACCTTCTATCTTTAACGACGTTAGAAAAATTTGTTAAAAGCTTACGAAAAGAGCAAGGACCATTATAACTTGCGTAAGCGAAATATTTCCTTTGCCTTAGGCGAACAAGTTTGGAAAAAGAACTATGTCTTATCGGATGCATCTAAGAAATTTTCTTCAAAATTGGCCCCTAAATTCATTCTGTGTAAAGTCACACGTGTTATTAGTCCTCTTATCTATGAACTTCAGGATACTGAAGGAAAACGCCAAGGCAGGTGGCATATTAAAGACCTTAAGCCATTCTCTGCTGACCCAAATGCTAATTAAGTTTTTCATGTCCCATTCTCCTCACCATCTACCTAATATTTTTTGTTCTCGTCATCAATTAGTATCTTTAATTACTTATTCCTTCTCTCATATAGTATATAATTTCTTACACGTTTAACTTTACTTACCTTAATTTAGCTATCTTTTTCTTTTCGTTGACTTTCCTCGACCATACCGTTACTCATATATCACTTCATCCTCTACACCCCCCAATATAGCTCTGTCGTTTCATTTAATTAACCCTTGAAATTTTCCTACTACATATTGTTCGGTCTTTAGTATTTCTCTTATATGGTTTAATTGAAAGGTAATTGTCGTAACTTTGGTTGAAATAACCCATTGAATTTTTATGACTGGTTTTGGCTGATGTTGAGTGAATGCTTTCTTCTTTGGGCTCACATAGGACACGCGCAGTCTATGCCATTGAAAGAAATAGTTCATATTCGCAGTTGCAAAGGCTAGGATTGTCTATTCCATGTGTTTTCTTCTGAATTACTGCAGTCGCCCACATTATACTACATCATTACACTATATCTTTATTTGTTTTTCTACTAAATCAACATAACGTATAAACATTTTTTTCGTTGTTTTTATTGAACTTTGTGGTGAGGTGCTATTGCTTCTTATTGTTATCTTATTAAATTCTCGGTTGTTTTAGCATATGGGGACAGTGTATCTGTATCTAACTGCTTTTAATTGGACATTTTGTGTGTTTAGGGTGCTACCGATTTAAAAACTACCTTAAAACAGTTTGTTTTGTGTGTTTGTATCTGTGAAGATACTTTTAAGTTGTCGTGTCTATCTTTGTCTGATTTTCTTATCGTAGTCGAAGCACTCGTTAGGAAAATTATCGTACTAGTTCTCTTAGGAGTCTAGTGAATTTTAAAATGTGTATATCTTATCTTGTCGGATTAATATCGCAGGTGGTCCTTCAGACTGCGCTGTGTTTTATAGGGACAATTCTCTACTTTCTCTCGGACGCTTGTCCAAAACTATACTTTTCTTAACCCGCTATCTCCGCTATGCCTTATTCTTCTCCGGTGGACCTGTTCTTGTCCCGAACCCGTCTGCCTCATAAGAATGATGTTCCTCATTCCGAGCTACTGACCACACTTGTTGGTTGAGTAGCGCTTTGCTATCCACCTTTCCTCTGTCGCTTTTGCTCAATGCGAGCCCTTCCTTTCTTTCTTCTACCTAGAGGTGCCTCTTATGCACTTCAAAACCAACCTCCTTCTTTTTACCTTTCCTATCTCTACTACCTTTTCTTTTCTGTTAGTCACCGTGTGGTTGTGGGGAGGTTTTCAAGACACCTGGACCATGTCTCTGCGAATCTTTCGTGGGGTCATGCGGTGCCGCTGTTAGTGCATAGGCTCTGGCAGTGAAGGTATGTATGAGTGTGTGAATGTGTGAGTGAATTTATATCTTTATACCGTATGGATATCGGGTGAATAGTTTCACCGATATCGATCAACACTGGGTGCAGGAATGCACCCAAAGGTCTTTTGCCGGTCCCCGTGCTGTTCTTACGAACGGACCTGCCTCACAGGTTTCTCTTTTGGAGGGCACGGGTCAATCCCATTTAAACGGCTCTACTGGAGCCACTCTTGTTGTTATCATTGTCTTGGGTAATAACTAGGCCAATATCTTTGTCTTCTTTATTATCTTCGATAATACCTTTAGGTTTAATATCGTTATCTTATTGATTACCTTTGGTAAAACCTTAGTTTAGTATCGTTATCTTACCAATTACTGTTAGTAATAATTTTGGTTTAATTTATCGTTATCTTACCGACTACCGTTAGGAATGACTTGAGTTATGTCGCGTTATCTTACCGGTTATCTTGAGCAATAACTTTGTTTAAATTCATGTTACCTACTATCTCTTATAATCACTTTAACTTAATATCATGTTATCTTATCGAGTATCTCAAATAATAACTAAAGCTTAATACCGTTATCTTATTCATTACCTTTGAGGATAACAACTTAAGCTTAATATCTTTACCTTATCTATTATCTTTAACATCAATTTGAGATCTTATCTTATCTTTTATCGTCCTAACGTGTGGTATATATGACCAGACTGGGAATTATCTTTCTGAAAATTATGAAAAGCTAACCCAATTTAGAAATGTAATTTGTCAGGTTAGCATATAAGGATTTAGTAGGCGGTACTTTTGGTAAATTTGTGGATTCACAACTGTGTCATGGACAAGTTAAATGTGCATCGGAGGAAACCAAAGTACCAGAAACAAAATTTGCTAGAGTGCAAGTGACGCTCTCATGAACTTTTTAAATTTGGGCACTTCTTGCCAAAAAAAGAAGAATAGTTTGATGCGACACTCATGTGTGTTTGCATATAAGAACTATATGTTAGCTTTAGTTAGATAAGTTTAGATAGGTTTAGATAGGTTAGGCGACTTGTCGCACCCGTGTTAGTTTAAGCAGTGTTTCATGCTCCCCGACAAATTTGTGCTGTCGGTAAGTAGTGTAGTCAAAGACTATCGGGCTACCTATTCCGTTTCCTGGTACTTCGGTAGACGTGTTATCGGTCGAAAACCAGGTGGCGCCTTATATAAACATTTTGTAGGTTTTAAGTTAGGGTTTATGTAGGGTAGTAAGGACTTAGATTTTAAGCTGTTACTGTGCTAACAGACTTTTCTTTTTAAGTTTTTCTTTTGTGGCTTTGTCGCGATTGTTACGTGCAAACTGAATTTGCACTTAAACATTGTTTTAGTTCAGTTTTTAATGTACGGAAGTTTTCCCGCCATAATTTTAAATACGCAAGACGCGCGAACATTTTTAAATGAACTGGGGGGGCTTCCGGCACGTCACAATAGTGCAATTGGAAGTGTGAATTATCCCTATAGGGGTATAGCAATGCTACAAAGAGTAGGGAGTTCCATGGTTCTCGCGCGGAAACGTGGCTTTTTACGCCAAACTTTGAAGTGAACAGTCGTGCCGGGTGTCGTGTTATCTTATTATGTAGATTTCCTTATCTTGAGTATCTTTCCTTAATTCCCTATTCCCGTCTTCCACTGCATATAGGAACAAAGATGACCCTGGACCATGACCCCGAGATAATTTGGATGTCCAACTCTACCAGCAGCGATGCCGAGGTTACCGTGGCGTGATTTCCTGCCGGTTAGCGGATCCTTCACGTGAGTAGATTATCTAATTTTTATTGTTTAAATTTTATGTACCTTCTCTTAATTATGGCGCAATATAAATTATCAGTGACGTCATGTGTATCTTATGAACTTTGGTAATTGTATTACCGGCTTTGAAGAGCCATCTATCGCCATTTCAATGTACCAGAATCTAAGTGTAACATTTTGTTAACTGCATTACCGACCAGGTAAAACTGTAAACGAAGTGTAGCAACTCTTTGATTTTCTGACACATAAGATGCCAACATTGTCTTCAAAACATGATTTACTCTTTCAACAGAATTAGCTTGTGGGTGATAGTATGCATTGTAAATAATTTTGGATTTATATTTATTCATTAACTTTTTAAACAAATGGCCTCAAAATTGTTTTCCGTTATCAATTAAAACATATTGAAGCGTTCCAAAAAGTAACATTATGAATTCTTCCATTTTTTGACATACGGAAGC
Organism: Platerodrilus igneus; assembly: GCA_036346225.1. Taxonomy (NCBI): domain Eukaryota; kingdom Metazoa; phylum Arthropoda; class Insecta; order Coleoptera; family Lycidae; genus Platerodrilus; species Platerodrilus igneus. Next base: position 65,575 of record JARFIW010000041.1, on the reverse strand, counting down.
TGCTGTCGCTTTTCTAAGAGGAAAAAACAAAGAAAATTTTGTAAATGTATCTACAACTGATAAAATACATGAATGACCTTTAGTAGTTCTAGGTAATAGACCTACTAAATCTATTGTTATCATTTGCCAAGGTTTTGAAGCTATGGGATGTCTTGACATCTTTCCTGCCGGAAGTTTTTGTTCCGGTTTGTGTGCAATACAAGTTTTACATTGATTTACATAATTTGCAACACCCGCGCTTAATTTTGGCCAAAAATATTTCTGAGCTATTCTATTATAAGTTTTAAAAATTCCTAAATGACCTGCCATTGGTTCATCACGAAAACGTTTTAAAATTTATTTTCGTTGTGATTTGGTAACTACTTCTTTCCAATTTTCATAGTCATCCGTCAAATTTGGATATTTTGGTGAAACATGTTTAAATAATTTACTATCTATTGCTTTCCACGGGTTACACTTTATAGGATATTTTTGAATATTTTGAATGATCTTTTTACACCAATTATCATATTCAATTATTGGTTTCTGAATCTGTATTTTATTTTTATTTTTGTTGCAACTATTTTCTGTATCTGATACTGGAAGTGGTATCTTATAAATTTTTATTTTGTTTTTGCTTCAAACGATTCAATTATTGAGACGGCTCGTGATAATGCATCAAGAACAACATTATCCTTGCCTTTTCTATAGATAATTTCGAAATCATACTGTTGTAATTTTCCCATCTGCATAGACGACCATTGGGTTTTTATAAGGTGTTTAGCCAAACCAATGAATGATGATCTGTTATTACCGTAAAATGTATTCCTTCTATATATGGACGAAATTTTTCTATACTAAAAAACAGCTAAACATTCCTTTTCTGTTACTTTAAATTTTCTTTCATTTTGCGTTAATGATCTTGAAATGTAACAAATAACTTGCTCATTGCCATCTATATTTTGAGTTAATACACCTGAAATTCTATAATCCAATGTGCCGTACTGAATTATAAATTCAAAATTATAATTAGGACAAACTAATATAGGTGCTGATCCCCAAACAATTTTTATCGTTGAAAATGCTGTTTCGTAACGTTATTCCCAAATAAACTTTTTGTTTTCTTTAACAAACATATTAAAGGTGCTTTTATCGTACTATATCCGTCAATAAATCGATGATACCAAGAAGCCATGCTTATTATTCGCCTAACTTCTCTTACTGTTTTCGAAGTTGGTATTTCCAAGATTGCTTTTATTTTATCTAGGTCTACTGAAAGACCATTTTCATTTATTATGTACCCTAAGTACTTTAATTCATTTTTACAAAAATAACTTTTTTTTTACTTAAAGTTAATCCTGCATTTGAAAGTCTATTAAATACTTCTTGTAAAATTTCCAAATGTTTCTCAAAAGAATTCGTTACAATTATTATATCATCTAGGTAGCAAAAAACAAAAGGTTCTAATTCTGGTTCTAAAACTCTATCATTTAATCTTGACCATGTACTGGGAGAATTTGAAAGCTCTATTGGTAATCTAGTGAATTCAAATAGCCCTCGATTGGGTATTGTAAATGCTGTGTATTTATATGAATCTTCATCCAATGGTATTTGAAAATATATTGATTTTATATCTAACGTCAAAATAAATTTTGCATCACAAAGTTTATCTAAAATAGAAGATACATATAGAATGGGATATGCGTCTTTTTCTGTTACTTTATTTAATTTTCTAAAATGTACCACAAATCATTGTGTTATCTTTTTTCTTGACTAAAAGGATTGGACTAGACCATGAAGTATTACTTTTTTGTACAACTCCTACTTTTAATAAATGATCTAATTCTTTATCTATATATCTTTGCATTGTAGGTGAAACTGGATAATATCTTTGTTTAATTGGCTCACTATTGACTTTTATTTTATGATAAACTAAATTTATATGACCTAATTCTGGTAAGTTGTGAAAATAATTTTTAATACTGGTGTCTAAAAGATTTCTTTGAACTAGTTTTAGATCTAATGTGGAATGTAAAATTAATTCCTTTTTCTCTATTGTGTTTATTTTTGCAAAAGTAAATTCTCCTTTAAAAATATCTGGTATTATTCCTATGTTTCCAAAAATCTATTCCCAAAACTAAAACATGTTGTACTTCTGGTACAATCAAAACATCTAAAACAACTAAGCGTTGTTTTAATTTTAAGGCAATGTAACTGTTCCTAAAACTTTTACTATTTGGGCGTTTGCTAATTCATATTCATCTTCTTTTCTTTTTAAATTTATTCCTAGTTTTTCTAAGAATTCCCAGTATTTTGTCCTAAAATTGTGTTTGTTACTCCTGAATCTAATAAAGCTAACATTTTTGTTTTTAAAATATCTACACTTACATAGGGACGTTCGTCATTTTTAGACTGTTCTATTACATAATCTAACATAACCTATTTTTTTGAAATTTTTCTTCTTTATCATAAATCATATTTTGAGCATATTTTGTCAAGTTATAAAATATGCGGGACACTATACTTTAGTTTAAATGGTTCTTATACCTTTGACAACGTGAACAATTGTTAAATCTACAATTGTCATTTCCACATTTGTAGCAATAATTTCGTCTTCTGGTTTGTCTACAGTCGCCTTGAAAATGTCCTGTTTGGTGACAATTCCAGCATGCTCGTACTCTTTGTGGTTCATTTTTGTTTGTATCATTAAAACTTGATTTCTTGAAGAAAATTTACTGTGTAAAACGTTTGTGTCTGTGTACGCTAAGTCAGTCTCTAAAGTGTTTGTCTTTTTTGTTGGTGGTGTAAAATTTTCAATAGATGTTTTGTGTTCTTCTAAGCGTTTCCCTAATTTAATTAACTCCTGTATTGAATTTATTTCTATTAAAGTTAGTTGTGATTGGTAAAAAAGTAACATATTATTTTTCAAAATTTTTCATTGTTTTGTCAACGTTAATGGTTCTGATAAACGTGCAAACGTGTTCGTCATAACTGCTGCATAAAGACCAATAAATAGATTCATTTTCACCTTGTGTTGGTGTTTTTATTTCTGTTAGTAATTTTTTGTCATAATCTGCTGGTTTTTAATGCTTGTTTCAGCTCTACCCAATTATTTACTAACAACTTATTTGCCCTACACCAAATTATCCCTTTACCTTGAAAAAGGTCAACAGATTCTGTAAATAACTGTTTATCTGTCATGTTCCTAGTATTTATAGTTCCTCAACTCTCTCTAAAAATGCATTTACTGATTTGTCCCCAGAAAACTTTATTCCCCATTTTGAAACTGGACAAACTTTATATACCATTGAACTATATGATAAATTTTGACTTTTTTCAAAACTTTTTTTTAAATGTTTCCTCTTAACGTTGTCAGTGTCACTCTGTTTTGTTACAGTAGTGGAAGAAGCAAAATGTAACTTCTTTTCAAAATCAGCTATATCTAATTCATCAATGTTTGTATTTTCTGTGTCCTGTTTTTGCTCTGATTCATCTGAATTTCTTTCGTCTGTTTCACATTTTATTTGAGTCTTTTTCTTTTGAATTTTGGTTTGCTTAAAAGTGTCAATTAATCTTTCTATTTCTACTTGCAATTTATTTCTAAGTTTTTCGTCACGATAGTCAACTGGTAAACATCTTGACAGTCTAGGAAAAGAATATGCTAATTTAAATTCAATTTTTAACTTATTACTATCAAAATTTAAATAATTTAAACTAGAAATATTTTCCTCTAAAAGTGACAAAGTATTTTTGACAGCTACAATGTCTTCTGAAAAGTCAAAATGATAATCAAAATCTTCGTTTGGTTCAGTTTTCCCCCTAATCAGTATTCATAATTTTTTCTCAACTCAACTATTGCCAAATTTTCTGTATTTACATTTCTTACTTTCAATTCGTAAATAAGTTCGTCTTTCAATAATCTATCAACATTGTATGTAAAGTTCATCTTTAAACAAACAGTATATCCTCTAAAACACTTGTAAAAGCAGAAGCATATGTTCTATTCTACAAAATGCATTCTGAAGAAATGAAACGAAGTACCTTAGTTTCGAATGTTCCTAGAGATACAATGCATGCAAGAAACCTGTATCGGCCTAATTCTGAACTACATTGCGATTATCTGACAAAACATAATAAACCTGCCAATAGACGAACAACCGATCCAATTGTTATACTATCTAGTATTCTTGAAGAAATCTTAAATGAACTTCATGATATGCCAGATGTACAACCATTCTTATTTCCTGTTAATGCGAATTTAGTCGAACACTATCAAAATATTATCCAACGACCCATGGATTTACAGTCAATTCGAGATAACTTGCACCAAAAAAAATACCATACTCGTGAAGAATTTTTGGTTGATATAGATAAAGTTTTTAAAAATTCTGCTTGCTATGACGATGCACCATGGTGTGGACATTGTAAAGCCCTTGCACCAGAATATTCCAAAGCTGCAAAAGAATTAGCAGACAAAGAGTCAAAGATAAAGCTTGGTAAAATTGATGCTACCGAAGAGGAAGATCTTGCTAAGGAATATGATGTCAAAGGTTATCCTACCTTTAAATCCTTTAGAAATGGACAGCCTATTGATTATTCAGGAGGACGTGATGCTGCCCAAATAGTAGCTTAGCTTGAAAAGAAAACTGGTCCTGCAGCTAAAGAGCTTAAGACAGTCAAGGAAGCTAAACAATTTATTGAAGAAAATAAACTTGCAGTTGTTGGTTTCTTCTCAGATCAAACTTCAGATAAAGCTAAAGCTTATTTATCTGTTGCTAATGCTGTCGATGATTATCAGTTCGGAATCACTTCTGACGAAGCAATTTACAAGGAATATGAAGCTACATGTGGTTCTATTGTCTCATTTAAACAGTTCGACGAAAAAAAATCCATTTTTGAAGGTGAACATACTGAACAGAACATCAAAAGTTTTGTTACATCAGAGTCGCTACCAAACCTCGTAGAATTCAATCATGAAACGGCACCTAAGATCTTTGGAGGTGAAATTAAGAGCCATTTACTCATCTTTGTATCTAAAAGTGATGACAAAACCAGTGCTATTGTATCTGCTGCTCGTTCTGTCGCCAAACCTTACAAATCTAAAATTTTGTTTGTTACAATCGATGTAGAGGAGGAAGACCACCAGCTTTGGAATTAAAAAAGAAGAGGTTCCCACTGCACGTATTATTAAACTTGAGGAAGAAATGTCAAAATTCAAACCTGAATCGTCCAAACTTGATGCTGAAAGCATAACTACATTTGTAGATAAGTTCTTAAAAGGTGAGCTTAAACAACATTTATTAAGTCAAGAACTTCCTGAAGATTGGAATAAACAACCCGTGCGTGTTCTTGTTGCAAGCAATTTCGATGAAGTTGTATTAGATAAATCCAAGGACGTCCTTGTAGAATTTTATGCTCCATGGTGTGGTCATTGTAAACGGTTGGTCCCTATTTATGAAAAAGTTGCAGAGCATTTTGAAAGTAATGTTGATGTTGTTATTGCTAAAATTGATTCCACAGCAAATGAACTCGAACATACTCGTATTACAAGCTTCCCTACAATTAAACTATACAAGAAAGAAGACAACAAAGTTATTGATTACAATGGTCCTAGGACTTTTAAAGGGTTATCTAAGTTTGTAGAGTCAGGTGGTGTTGAGGATGGTGCAGCAGAAGAGCCAGTTGAAGAAGAGACTGAAGATGATGATACTGCACGGCGAGATGAATTGTAATTGTAGTACTGACATATTTTTGTTCGTTTTCTTTTCAGATTAATTGTTTTCACATTTCTGTATACTAAAACTTTAATTATATTAATTTACAAAATTATACAAAAAATCTCAAGTTTTCTAGAAAGCTAATTAATATTAACTTGCGCTTAAAAAAACTCTCTCAAAATATTTCTCATACACTCAAAAATGTTTTCTATAGGTATTACAGGTATTCTCGTCAGCTTTGGTACTATATTTAAAAAATATCAATTATCTTTAACAGGGTAAAAAATGATTGATTTAGTTGGATGTTAAAATATATCATGGTGTAAAAAATGTGTTTACTACGTTGGGATAAAAAAATAAACTTTATGAGCAAAAAAAATCGCGTTGGGCGCAAGAAATAAACAACATTGGAATAAAAAATATTATGCTGATCGTTAAAAAAAGTATGTTGGTATGAAAATAGTCTGTTTTAGCAAGGGATAAAAAAATTTGAACATTGGGATAAAAAATTATTTTGCCGTTGGGCGCCAGAAATACTTGAACGGGCAGATTTGACACCACGAATTTAAATCTTGTAACAAAGGGTGAAAATGCCTGTAACAAAGATTAGGGGTTTGATCTCGGCTAGCTAGCATAGGTCGTGGGGTTTCTTAAGATAAAAAAAAATATGACTAATAAATATTGACTGTACCAAGTCTGATTTGATACCTTATCTGTAATTCTTCACTCTCTGATGTAATATTATAGGGCACCAGATTCATCTATCCAGGAACTTCTATCTAGGGGTGATCGCCTTGATATAGCTTTATAAATATGATTCTTCTAGACAGAACTATAAAAATTCCAATCATGTACATAAAAAAATTAATTATGTAAAATTCACTTTGATAAGGTTACCGAATTTCAAGCTCAAAACCAAAATAATAAATTATCCGCATGCAATTGCACTTCAAATAAAAGGCTTTTACTATAAAATAATTTTGCCCACAATTCAAATCTGATTCTACATTCTAAGATACTATTTATTTATCGTGGTCGATTTAATTACGTTACGATTAATTTTTAATTAATTTTTCTTTCCCTTTTTTTGACAAAAGCTGCCTTTACATAAAACATTAACCCATCAATATTATAAAGAATGCAACCAAAGTCAATATCTTAAAAATCTATTTATTGACATTTAATGAAATTCAAACGACCATCAAGAGCTAAGAGAATATTTATGGTAGTTACAACTTAGTCATATAACCTACTTTTAGTGCACTATTGTCCTAACAAAAGTTTATAGCTAACTTAATAAAATATATACTAGTTTACTATCATCAATACAACAAATATAGGTACAGTGATTAAACTCACATTCGAGTCCTCCTCTTCTCATACGCCAACAAAAGAAGGAAGCTGTTGTTTTAATTTTCCATATTAAATACACGCGCACAGCAATATACAACACGTATCCTTTCACAAAAAGGTTAGCGATTCACTTCGCTAATTAAATAACTAGTTCTATTTCCGGTATATCATAATCCGCGATTATCCCACAGGAACTAATTCGCGTAACTGGCCACTCAGCCCTTGTATATTAAATACCGAGAACTCTTAATTTACTGCATCGCACCGGCAATCGAGATGGTGCCCTTTTGGAGCTTCTTCCGGCAGAACGAGAATTCAAAATGCGCCCCTTATTTACAAAATTTAGTTTTTATAACCTGATTGACTACGCCGCCTTTTTTTATGACGTTTATTTCATAATTTTTCTCAATCGCCAATGACAATCAAGCTTGTTGGAATCTCACTTCTGTAGTTGGTTGTAACCAAATAAGCAATTATGTACTCTATCGCACAAAGAAACTTGTCCGGTGGTAATTCATGGGCTAGTTATTTTTTCTAGGAATTTTTCAACCAAAATTACTCAGGTGTGTACTCTAAGGCTATCTTAATGACTAATCTAGCTTCTACATTGAAATTGGAAATAGGTTGACATATACAATCTTAAAAGAGTTACTTGTGTCATCAGAATACATAAAAGACTCGGTCTCAAAAGGTATTAAAATGGTACTTTGTACGTGATGGATTTTGTCTGAAGGGGATTAAATTTTATACGGCTCAGTGAACAGGTGGTAGGTTCTTATTTTAAAACATCTTATTAGAATGTTTCTCAGAACTTTCAAAAATTTTCTTATTCCTATACCAACGAAGGTTGATTTAAGGTACTTGCATGACTTTGCTGTAAGTATTTAAAACAAGCAGGTATATATATATATATATATATATATATTGATTTTGGGTAGTTGTTACAAATTAACTTAGGAGTCTGACATATTAATAGAATTAATCTATCGTAATTATTCACAAGAATGTTACACCCCCCCTTATAAAAAGATATTTTTTCCAAAAATCTTGAATTCACAACATTCATTCTATCATTCATACACATTCAAACATTCCTTTCTGACTAAAATCATTAGCTTACTATTGACTAGTGCCCACCCCAAATAAAATCTTAAAACTAAAGTGTATATACAATTATTAGTTATTTAGGAACTGTTATTATAACTATTAGAATTATTCATCAAAATAATTTGCATTTGGTTTCAAATCTTTCACCCTTGGATTGACCCGTATCATCGGCTAATTCGTATGTGTTTGTTGATACCTTTGTTATTATGGTATAAGGACCTACATATTTTGTGCTAACTTTGCGTTAAAATATTTTGCTGCCTCTGAAAGTACAAAATTTTTCTTCCAAACTTCATCTCCAACTTAGTATGTGACTTCACGTCTTTGTAAGTCATAATGGTGTTTTGCTTTATTATAAGCTATTTCTAATTTTATTTTTATATCTTGGTATATTTTATTTACTTCTGGAATTCGTTCTATTAAATGTTTTCTGTCTGCAAACTGAACATCGTCTAACGTATCTGAATCAACTATTTTGCCGAAGAAAGAAACATCGACTACCATCTCTCTACCAAAGTTTGCAAAATATGGCAACATGCCTTGTCCCAAACTCTTTGATTTTCTGACACATAAGATGCCAACATTGTCTTCAAAACATGATTTACTCTTTCAACAGGATTAGCTTGTGGGTGATAGTATGCATTGTAAATAATTTTGGATTTATATTTATTCATTAACTTTTTAAACAAATGGCCTCAAAATTGTTTTCCGTTATCAATTAAAACATATTGAAGCGTTCCAAAAAGTAACATTATGAATTCTTCCATTTTTTGACATACGGAAGCTGCTGTCGCTTTTCTAAGAGGAAAAAACAAAGAAAATTTTGTAAATGTATCTACAACTGATAAAATACATGAATGACCTTTAGTAGTTCTAGGTAATAGACCTACTAAATCTATTGTTATCATTTGCCAAGGTTTTGAAGCTATGGGATGTCTTGACATCTTTCCTGCCGGAAGTTTTTGTTCCGGTTTGTGTGCAATACAAGTTTTACATTGATTTACATAATTTGCAACACCCGCGCTTAATTTTGGCCAAAAATATTTCTGAGCTATTCTATTATAAGTTTTAAAAATTCCTAAATGACCTGCCATTGGTTCATCACGAAAACGTTTTAAAATTTATTTTCGTTGTGATTTGGTAACTACTTCTTTCCAATTTTCATAGTCATCCGTCAAATTTGGATATTTTGGTGAAACATGTTTAAATAATTTACTATCTATTGCTTTCCACGGGTTACACTTTATAGGATATTTTTGAATATTTTGAATGATCTTTTTACACCAATTATCATACTCAATTATTGGTTTCTGAATCTGTATTTTATTTTTATTTTTGTTGCAACTATTTTCTGTATCTGATACTGGAAGTGGTATCTTATAAATTTTTATTTTGTTTTTGCTTCAAACGATTCAATTATTGAGACGGCTCGTGATAATGCATCAAGAACAACATTATCCTTGCCTTTTCTATAGATAATTTCGAAATCATACTGTTGTAATTTTCCCATCTGCATAGACGACCATTGGGTTTTATAAGGTGTTTAGCCAAACCAATGAATGATGATCTGTTATTACCGTAAAATGTATTCCTTCTATATATGGACGAAATTTTTCTATACTAAAAAACAGCTAAACATTCCTTTTCTGTTACTTTAAATTTTCTTTCATTTTGCGTTAATGATCTTGAAATGTAACAAATAACTTGCTCATTGCCATCTATATTTTGAGTTAATACACCTGAAATTCTATAATCCAATGTGCCGTACTGAATTATAAATTCAAAATTATAATTAGGACAAACTAATATAGGTGCTGATCCCCAAACAATTTTTTATCGTTGAAAATGCTGTTTCGTAACGTTATTCCCAAATAAACTTTTTGTTTTTCTTTAACAAACATATTAAAGGTGCTTTTATCGTACTATATCCGTCAATAAATCGATGATACCAAGAAGCCATGCTTATTATTCGCCTAACTTCTCTTACTGTTTTCGAAGTTGGTATTTCCAAGATTGCTTTTATTTTATCTAGGTCTACTGAAAGACCATTTTCATTTATTATGTACCCTAAGTACTTTAATTCATTTTTACAAAAATAACATTTTTTTTTACTTAAAGTTAATCCTGCATTTGAAAGTCTATTAAATACTTCTTGTAAAATTTCCAAATGTTTCTCAAAAGAATTCGTTACAATTATTATATCATCTAGGTAGCAAAAAACAAAAGGTTCTAATTCTGGTCCTAAAACTCTATCATTTAATCTTGACCATATAGTGGGAGAATTTGAAAGCTCTATTGGTAATCTAGTGAATTCAAATAGCCCTCGATTGGGTATTGTAAATGCTGTGTATTTATATGAATCTTCATCCAATGGTATTTGAAAATATATTGATTTTATATCTAACGTCGAAATAAATTTTGCATCACGAAGTTTATCTAAAATAGAAGATACATATAGAATGGGATATGCGTCTTTTTCTGTTACTTTATTTAATTTTCTAAAATGTACCACAAATCAATGTGTTATCTTTTTTCTTGACTAAAAGGATTGGACTAGACCATGAAGTATTACTTTTTTGTACAACTCCTACTTTTAATAAATGATCTAATTCTTTATCTATATATCTTTGCATTGTAGGTGAAACTGGATAATATCTTTGTTTAATTGGCTCACTATTGACTTTTATTTTATGATAAACTAAATTTATATGACCTAATTCTGGTAAGTTGTGAAAATAATTTTTAATACTGGTGTCTAAAAGATTTCTTTGAACTAGTGTTAGATCTAATGTGGAATGTAAAATTAATTCCTTTTCTCTATTGTGTTTATTTTTGCAAAAGTAAATTCTCCTTTAAAAATATCTGGTATTATTCCTATATGTTTCCAAAAATCTATTCCCAAAACTAAAACATGTTGTACTTCTGGTACAATCAAAACATCTAAAACAACTAAGCGTTGTTTTAATTTTAAGGCAATGTAACTGTTCCTAAAACTTTTACTATTTGGCCGTTTGCTAATTCATATTCATCTTCTTTTCTTTTTAAATTTATTCCTAGTTTTTCTAAGAATTCCCAGTATTTTGTCCTAAAATTGTGTTTGTTGCTCCTGAATCTAATAAAGCTAACATTTTTGTTTTTAAAATATCTACACTTACATAAGGACGTTCGTCATTTTTAGACTGTTCTATTACATAATCTAACATAACCTATTTTTTTGAAATTTTTCTTCTTTATCATAAATCATATTTTGAGCATATTTTGTCAAGTTATAAAATATGCGGGACACTATACTTTAGTTTAAATGGTTCTTATACCTTTGACAACGTGAACAATTGTTAAATCTACAATTGTCATTTCCACATTTGTAGCAATAATTTCGTCTTCTGGTTTGTCTACAGTCGCCTTGAAAATGTCCTGTTTGGTGACAATTCCAGCATGCTCGTACTCTTTGTGGTTCATTTTGTTTGTATCATTAAAACTTGATTTCTTGAAGAAAATTTACTGTGTAAAACGTTTGTGTCTGTGTACGCTAAGTCAGTCTCTAAAGTGTTTGTCTTTTGTTGGTGGTGTAAAATTTTCAATAGATGTTTTGTGTTCTTCTAAGCGTTTCCCTAATTTAATTAACTCCTGTATTGAATTTATTTCTATTAAAGTTAGTTGTGATTGGTAAAAAAGTAACATATTATTTTTCAAAATTTTTCATTGTTTTGTCAACGTTAATGGTTCTGATAAACGTGCAAACGTGTTCGTCATAACTGCTGCATAAAGACCAATAAATAGATTCATTTTCACCTTGTGTTGGTGTTTTTATTTCTGTTAGTAATTTTTTGTCATAATCTGCTGGTTTTTAATGCTTGTTTCAGCTCTACCCAATTATTTACTAACAACTTATTTGCCCTACACCAAATTGTCCCTTTACCTTGAAAAAGGTCAACAGATTCTGTAAATAACTGTTTATCTGTCATGTTCCTAGTATTTATAGTTCCTCAACTCTCTCTAAAAATGCATTTACTGATTTGTCCCCAGAAAACTTTATTCCCCATTTTGAAACTGGACAAACTTTATATACCATTGAACTATATGATAAATTTTGACTTTTTTCAAAACTTTTTTTTAAATGTTTCCTCTTAACGTTGTCAGTGTCACTCTGTTTTGTTACAGTAGTGGAAGAAGCAAAATGTAACTTCTTTTCAAAATCAGCTATATCTAATTCATCAATGTTTGTATTTTCTGTGTCCTGTTTTTGCTCTGATTCATCTGAACTTCTTTCGTCTGTTTCACATTTTATTTGAGTCTTTTTCTTTTGAATTTTGTTTGCTTAAAAGTGTCAATTAATCTTTCTATTTCTACTTGCAATTTGTTTCTAAGTTTTTCGTCACTATCGTCAACTGGTAAACATCTTGACAGTCTAGGAAAAGAATATGCTAATTTAAATTCAATTTTTAACTTATTACTATCAAAATTTAAATAATTTAAACTAGAAATATTTTCCTCTAAAAGTGCCAAAGTATTTTTGACAGCTACAATGTCTTCTGAAAAGTCAAAATGATAATCAAAATCTTCGTTTGGTTCAGTTTTCCCTCTAATCAGTATTCATAATTTTTTCTCAACTCAACTATTGCCAAATTTTCTGTATTTATATTTCTTACTTTCAATTCGTAAATAAGTTCGTCTTTCAGTAATCTATCAACATTGTATGTAAAATTCATCTTTAAACAAACTTAAAGAATGTTTACAAAATTATACAAAAAATCTCAAGTTTTCTAGAAAGCTAATTAATATTAACTTGCGCTTAAAAAAAACTCTCTCAAAATATTTCTCATACACTCAAAAATGTTTTCTATAGGTATTACAGGTATTCTCGTCAGCTTTGGTACTATATTAAAAAAATATCAATTATCTTTAACAGGGTAAAAAATGATTGATTTAGTTGGATGTTAAAATATATCATGGTGTAAAAAATGTGTTTACTACGTTGGGATAAAAAAATAAACTTTACGAGCAAAAAAAATCGCGTTGGGCGCAAGAAATAAACAACATTGGAATAAAAAATATTATGCTGATCGTTAAAAAAAGTATGTTGGTATGAAAATAGTCTGTTTTAGCAAGGGATAAAAAAATTTGAACGTTGGGATAAAAAATTATTTTGCCGTTGGGCGCCAGAAATACTTGAAACGGACAGATTTGACACCACGAATTTAAATCTTGTAACAAAAGGTGAAAATGCCTGTAACAAAGATTAGGGGTTTGATCTCGGCTAGCTAGCATAGGTCGTGGGGTTTCTTAAGACAAAAAAATAAGACTAATAAATATTAACTGTACCAAGTCTGATTCGATACCTTATCTGTAATTCTTCACTCGCTGATGTAATATTATAGGGCACCAGATTCATCTATCCAGGAACTTCTATCTAGGGGTGATCGCTTTGATATAGCTTTATAAATATGATTCTTCTAGACAGAACTATAAAAATTCCAATCATGTACATAAAAAAATTAATTATGTAAAATTCACTTTGATAAGGTTACCGAATTTAAAGCTCAAAACCAAAATAATAAATTATCCGCATGCAATTGCACTTCAAATAAAAGGCTTTTACTATAAAATAATTTTGCCCACAATTTAAATCTGATTCTACATTCTAAGATACTATTTATTTATCGTGATCGATTTAATTACGTTACGATTAATTTTTAATTAATTTTTCTTTCCCTTTTTTTGACAAAAGCTGCCTTTACATAAAACATTAACCCATCAATATTATAAAGAATGCAACCAAAGTCAAGATCTTAAAAATCTATTTATTGACATTTAATGAAATTCAAACGACCGTCAAGAGCTAAGAGAATATTTATGGTAGTTACAACTTAGTCATATAACCTACTTTTAGTGCACTATTGTCCTAACAAAAGTTTATAGCTAACTTAATAAAATATATACTAGTTTACTATCATCAATACAACAAATATAGGTACAGTGATTAAACTCACATTTGAGTCCTCCTCTTCTCATACACCAACAAAAGAAGGAAGCTGTTGTTTTAATTTTCCATATTAAATACACGCGCACAGCAATATACAACACGCATCCTTTCACAAAAAGGTTAGCGATTCACTTCGCTAATTAAATAACTAGTTCTATTTCCGATATATCATAATCCGCGATTATCCCACAGGAACTAATTCGCGTAACTGGCCACTCAGCCCTTGTATATGAATTACCGAGAACTCTTAATTTACTGCATCGCACCGGCAATCGAGATGGTGCCCTTTTGGAGCTTCTTCCGGCAGAACGAGAATTCAAAATGCGTCCCTTATTAACAAAATTTAGTTTTTATAACCTGATTGACTACGCCGCCTTTTTTTATGACGTTTATTTCATAATTTTTCTCAATCGCCAATGACAATCAAGCTTGTTGGAATCTCACTTCTGTAATTGGTTGTAACCATATAAGCAATTATGTACTTTATCGCACAAAGAAACTTGTCCGGTGGTAATTCATGGGTTAGTTATTTTTTCTAGGAATTTTTCAACCAAAAATTACTCAGGTGTGTACTCTAAGGCTATCTTAATGACTAATCTAGCTTCTACATTGAAATTGGAAATAGGTTGACATATACAATCTTAAAAGAGTTACTTGTGTCATCAGAATACATAAAAGACTCGGTCTCAAAAGGTATTAAAATGGTACTTTGTACGTGATGGATTTTGTCTGAAGGGGATTAAATTATATACGGCTCAGTGAACAGATGGTAGGTTCTTATTTTAAAACATCTTATTAAAATGTTTCTCAGAACTTTTAAAAATTTTCTTATTCCTATAACAACGAAGGTTGATTTAATTTAATAAAATGGTAGGTACTCCCGTGACTTTGCTGTAATTATTTAAAACAAGCAAGTTTATATGTATTGATTTTGGGTAGTTGTTACAAATTAACTTAGGAGTCTAATATATTAATAGGATTAATTATGTTATCGTAATTATTCACAATAATGTTACAAGAGCAGTAGATTCTTTTTTATAAAATTTTCTTGTTTTTGCATTATCGCCACTGCTCGAGTCCTATCAATTTAAGAAAACTCCTTTAGTAATTAAAATTATATCTTATTTTTTACTTACCAGCATGATTCACTGCAACGCACCGATTTTTTTCTCCTTTCATGCAGTTCAATTGATTCGCTACAGAAACAAGACATTTTTTACACAGCTGACAATATTGTGTACCATACAGTTTTATTATGGAAGTTGTTACGTTTATTTTCAACATAACTAATAATAAACATGCTCTCGAATAAATTCTTCAACTCAAATCCCTTTTGCTTTTAAAATGAAAATTTATTCGATAAATTAAATAGTGTATGCCTTGTTTTAGGTATCTGGTAATCTGTTAAATCCTTCAACATAATTAGTAATAAATACGCTTTCTACAAATTTTCATTTTGAACTTATTTATTTCGAAACAACAAGTTTATAATACAATTAAATAGTTTATATCCTGTTTTAGGTACCTGTTATCTTGATATACATTACGACTGCATATAATATGAGCAATAAAATGGATGATATTGAGCAGTATTGCAGACGAAATTCTTTGATTATCCATGGTATACAAGAAAAAAAGGATGAAAATCTTGAACAAATATTAGTAAATATATTTCATGACTCACTGGGAATAGAAAATTTTAATTCGGAAGTAATGATCGATAGGATTCATCGACTAGGAAAACTGGTGAATAATCGACCGAGACTAGTCGTGGTGAAATTCTGTTCTTACCGGTATAGGAGATTAATATGGTCAAACAAAAATAAACTAAAAGGCACACGCAAAGTAGTAACAGAGTCCCTTACCACAAAGAAGCTTTCGTTAATGAAACAAGTGCAATCTTTAGTTGGCAAAAACAAAGTATGGAGTATTGATGGGAAAATTTATTGTGTTTTACCGGATAATAGGAAGTTGGTTGTTAGACATATCGATGATGTAAAAATGGGTAGTAGAAATGCTGTTCATGATATTCAAGCCTCCTTGCAAAACCAGAAGATCCAGGAAGACCATGAAGTGCAAAGTAAGTCTGCTACACAAAAATGCTACCAGACTCGTAGCAGTAAGAAATAGTTACGAATTGTAAAAGTCGCCAAATAATTTGCAGTTTATATTATTGTTGTATTGTCTCTATTTTTTTTCTTTTTCTTATAACCACTATTAACCCTACCATAATGAATAATGAATTGTAATTTAAATAAAAACATATTTCCATTGCTTACAAGCATAATTTAAACTAATAATGAATCATAATTTAATAAATTATCACTGTACAAAATTTGTGTGGCAATAATGCTATAGGTGTAAAAATAGTTGCGTGTTGCGTTTGGATAAATTCATAGAAATAATTTTTTCCTATTGTCGTATTGTCATCATTGCTCACATGCACTATTTAACACATTATGTATTTTAATTCAAATAATTTATTATATGTTGCGCTTGGTTTAGACATATTGCTAGCATCGTTTATAGACATCTGTGTTATTTTTTTGTAGTACGAAATACACTTATACATAACACACTAATTATACACATACGTCAAACATCTATTCAAGCACAGATAGGGTACCACATCAAACTAAATATATTTCATTAAAACCTTAAAACTGTATAAAGAATGAGGAGTATCGAAATATACTACCAGAATGTTAGAGGACTCAGAACCAAAACACAAGAATTTCGTTTGAATGTATTAAATGGTAATTTCGATATTATATGCCTTACTGAAACATGGTTACATGAAGGAATATATGATTCAGAAATATTCGACAAAAGATACACTGTTTACAAAAAAGATAAAGATCCTGAAAGTAAACGAAGAGGTGGGGGTGTTCTTATAGGGATACATAAGGATTTGTCATCGGCTATGGTAAACATTACGACTCATCTGGAGGTAGTTTTGATAAAGATAAGCCTTGGCGGAGTTACGTATTTACTATGCATCAACTATTTTCCACCAGGTTCAACCGCTGATGAGTATCAAGAATACATTGATATATTATCTAATTTGTTTATATCCTTGGATGTCAAAATGATATTAATTGGAGATTATAACTTACTTCTTGTAAACGGCAATAAATTTAAATTTGACAGTAACAATAATATTATCTACAGGAAAGTTTCTGAACTTCTTAATTTTTGTAATCTATCCTCATACAACAATATAATGAATATCTCCGGAAGAACACTTGACTTAGTACTATCCACAGTACATGTAGATGTTATGTTATCAGATATTAGTCTTGTTAAATCGGACCCATACCATCTAGCGCTGGTTATTGGATTAAAAGTAAATAAACACACTTTTATAAAATTAAAATCAAGTAATCAACATAATTTTAAAAGAGGAAATTATTTATTGATGTATAATATGTTGCACAATACACATTTTGATTTTCTTAATACTTATACTGATATAAATGATGCAGTAGCTGCTTTCTATGATGTTTGGTACAACATAATAGAAGTATGTGTCCCATACTACTCTATGAAAAATTTAAACTTTCCCATTTGGTTTGATAAGCAGATAATCAATGATGTAAAATTAAAAAATTTTCACCATAAATACAAAAACACATCGACGTTTCATAATGAACGGTTTAAGTACCTAAGAGCAAAATCAAAAAGAGATATTGCAGCTGCTTATAAAAATTACATCAATTTATGGAAAGTGGGATTGCGTCGGATCCTTCAGTATTCTGGTCTTTTGTATCCAATAGCAGGAAAAAGAATCGTGACACACTAAACTTCGTGTACGGTAGTGATCAGCTTGATACGTTAGAGTCGATTGCAAATGGGTTTTCAGACTATTTTTCATCTGTGTACAGTGAAGAATCCAACTACGAGTTGAATTATGACTCCGAGATGAAGAACAACCTATTGGATGTATTTCACATTAGCTTTATTACAGATTCAGACATCGAAACTGCTATAAAACAAATGAAAGCTAAGAGGTCTGCGGGACCAGACGGGATTCCTCCCTTCATCTTCAAAGGGTGTATGGAATTCCTGGTACGCCCGCTAAATATTCTTTTCAACTTGGCCTTGAAGTCCGGAGTATTTCCTACTAAGTGGAAACTTGCAAAATTGACACCAATATATAAATCCGGGGCAGTAAATGATATTAGTAATTATAGACCTATTTCTATTCTCTCTGCACCAGCAAAAATTTTTGAGCATATTCTGTATACAAAAATCTTCAGTAATATCCATTTAGCATTAAATACTAATCAGCACGGTTTTATTCCTAAAAGATCAATACAAACGAACTTAACTGTTTTTGTTGACTATGTGAGTGAGGTTCTGGACAAAAGGGGACAGGTTGATGTTATATACACGGACTTTGCCAAAGCATTTGATAGGGTTAGTCATGACGTACTATTAAAAAAACTTGCAGCATTTGGTTTTTCGAAACCTATGCTTGAATTTTTTAAGTCTTATTTGAAGAATAGAAAATCATACGTCTGTTATAAAAATTATATATCAACTGCATTTCGCATGATATCGGGGGTTCCTCAAGGAAGTAACTTAGGGCCATTAATGTTCTTGATCTTCCAAATGTATTACAAAATTGCCAGTGTTTGTTGTTTGCGGATGACTTAAAGTTATTTATGGAAATAAAGAATATACACAATTGTCATTCATTGCAGTCAGAACTTAGTAAGGTACAAGACTGGTGCAAAGATAATAAATTGCAACTAAACATTAATAAATGTATTAAGATGAGTTATTCACTGAAGTTGAATAAAATTCAGTATAATTACAAATTGTTAAATGATAACTTAAGAGAAGTCGATAACATCAAAGATTTAGGAGTTGTATTTACTAGTAACTTGGGTTTTGAAACGCACATTAAAATGCTGTGTGCATCTTCATATAGAATGTTGGGATTTGTAATCCGCAATACGCGTCAATTTCAAGATATAAAATGCATCAGAGTATTATATGATACACTGGTAAGATCAAAATTAGAGTTTGCAATTACAGTATGGGATCCTGGCACACGTAAGCATTCGCAAATGATAGAGACTGTACAGAATAAGTTTATCTCGTATATCTACTACAAAAAATATGGGAAGTTTATTGGGTTCCAATCATATGTGGAAGCTAGATTATTGTTAAATATTATGAAATTAGAGCGGCGTAGAATAGCGATCGCACTCACGTTTTTGTTCAAAATAATTAATAACTACATTGACTGTCGAATTGCAGTATGTAAAATTGGTTTTTATGCACCTCTCCACTTTGGTGGAAGAAGAGATCTCTTATATATTCCATACTATCGTACTCAACTAAGGCAGAACTCACCATTTATAAAAACATTGTCGATTTATAATAACATTTCTAAACAAGCCAATATACCATTGTTTGGAAATACCTTACAGAGCTTTAAAAGAAACCTGTGTAAAATTATTATATAAAATGTATTACCCGCATATTTACGTATAAACAACACACCCTCATCGATCCACACACTAACACATACACCCACACACAACACAGAATTATAGCATACAATGAATTTACTGTCTAGTTATATCAAACATGTTCATTTAAAATTTGTAATGCATTCTCATCAATATGTGAGGAAGGAAATGTCTTAATTTAACATTTTTCTTTTTTGTTAATTTATTTTTAGTGGAAATATGTAATTAGGTTTAGACCTGTATATTTCCAACATACAATAAATAAATAAATAATGGTTTTCTCTATTGTTCAGATGTAAAGACTTGTTGAATTAACATCGCACACTAATCGATAAAAGCCGGGTTTTCCAGTTTCAATCGTGCTTCGATAAGCGCGGGGTTTGCAGTTCGAATTCGTGTTAGTTGAACCATTGTTGAATTTAATTCTACAGCTTGTACGTTGAAATATTTTCTACAGTATTCGTCACCGTATTTCAAAAGCAATGCATGTTTGTTTTTTCTGTTCGACAAGTAGGAGGTGTATTGTGTGTATTGGCGAGTCTCCCCGCACGTGCCCATTCTAATCGGATTCTCTTTTTAGTTTTTTTAGCTGGAGGCCAAATGGGTTCTTTCTTTATGTAGACCAACTGCTTTTGTCCGTAGACTGCTGTTACAGTTATGGTAGCAGGGTAAATGTATCCTGACGACCATGGCGTTGCTGTGCCGACTCATCCCCGACAGCTTGCAAGTTAAGTATCCGAACACCTACAGGTATGCAACTCGTTTTTTTTGTGTGTGTCAATGCCATATTTCGTATCAACGTTTGGTGTAGTTACGTTACAAGAAACGTCACATTGTAGAACTATTGTTCGTTGCTGCTAATCGATATTATTGCTCTACAGATGCGATGTACTATTTTTAAACATGCTTGTCAATAGAACTCATACGTTAATTCTTTCCTACTAATTAGTTTCTTTTACAAAAAGTATTGGGTAAAATTTTAAAAACGCTTGACAAAAGCTCTCACATATTGATTTACTACTGATTAATTGTATTTTGTGTAAATGCGAGATGCACACTGTGTATCTAAATTTCTAAATTGTTCGCACAATATAATTGTTTGCTGTGAAATAATTACATCTAATTTATTTTCTTTTTGCTTGTTTGTACAGAAACCGTTATTTATTTTAATTTGTTAATAGATAATTGTGGGCGATGTGTTTTCTTTTTTGTTTCTTTTTGGTATGTAGACGAATCCCCCCACTCTATGCGTTTGATAGTTAACCTGGTATTTACTTTTCTTCCAGTTACGTCGAGGTACATAGAATAATTTCTGATGTGCAAGTCTTCTACCTCCTTTTCTAGCCAATAAAGGAATACATAGTGATCATCCTGATTTTTGAATTGCAAAAATGTACCAGAGTTTGTTTCTATACATGAAGTCTTTGATTCCATAAACAACCAGACCAATTTCTTCGTGTAATTCTTGTAGTTTGTGGCAATCTTTTAGTACTAGCCTTCCAACTATCTCCCTAATACGTATCTGGTTGGCTCTTGCTGCTATTGGAAACAAACCTTATTCTCCCACATACTGATGTATAGTTATATGTTGACCACTTTTAGGAATATATTACGCTTATAGGTTGTAAGGCCCTTGGTTTTAAATGATCCGAAAAAGGTTCTTTATTGGGCAAATAGACAATGTTTATCGGAACCCCTTTACGTGTGGTGTATGCCAATGTTACGAACCCCACCTTCCTTAGTTCATCTGTCATCTGCCATTTTGATACATACGTTCTTGGAAAAACCTTTTAAATAGTATACCAACTTAGTACTATCCCTTTCCGCAAGGACGCTCACATAATTAAAAGAGTCTTTCTTACTAACCACAAATGCATATTACTGTCAAATAAAGGACATATTTCTCCAGGTCCTAATACTGATGCTATAAACAATAAACCAGTAACAAACAAATATGCTGATACTCCACATGCTGAGATAAGTAATCATCAAAGCACAAATACAGGTGTTGTCAAGGCTTATAATAGTAATCATAGTAAACTGACTCCACTTAATCACGAGGTTAATTATGTTAATGCTTGTTCTACAAAAAGGGTTAACTTGCCTTTCCCAGAGATTAATGTTCCTGTAAGCAAATTACATATTGTGAACGAGATTGTTACTGCTAATGCTACTTCTCATGGGGTAATGTTCCTATAAGCCAAATACATACTATTAACTACTTCCAATGCACTACATCATGTGTCGAATGAGTGGTCTACTGTTACCCATAAAAAACCAAAGTCCAAATTCATTGTGGGCACATAGGCTCCTAATATTGATGACAATGCAGACAATCTCTCTGGTGTGCAGCGTAGAATGTGTATTCGCCTTAGCAGGTTCGCATACAAAGCTAACAGAAACCCTCAAGATCCTGATTATGTCCTCAGGTATCTGAAGACTGATTCTGCCAAAGCGGTCTGCTATCGTATCAACATGTCTAAGTATTTTAGTTCTTACAAGTTGGGTATCCCAGCAAATGTGAGAAAATAGTCTTATGAACCCCACAGTATTGGCCTGTAAATGTACAGATCAGAGAATTATTTTTTAACTTACACTCGATGGTGTAGCTATGGTGTAACTATAAATGTTGTTTCACAAAATTTAAACTAATGTTATAGAAAGTTAGCATATAATTAGTTTCAGTATAAATCATAAAGCAAGGTTATGGTAGTTAGATGTGAAGTAATTCACCGACTACTCTGAAGTAATGGTTTCAATAAGTATGATTATAGATTATTAAATTTAATAGGTAGGTAGAAGATGTTCCATATACTAGTTATCCTATAAATTATGTATTTTAGTCAAATGGATGACCTGGATGTAATTTTCACATTAATATAACAAAGTCTTGAACAAAGATATTAAAATAATCAAGTCAATCCAAACATTCATTTAGAAATGTATCTCATGCTTTGAGTATAGCAACAAAACAAAAATTCAGTAGTATTCAATGATTTGTACATTATTTATTAAATATTAATATGAGAAATATACGTGTGTTTATTTTATTCCATGTCGCCTTCTGAACGGGAATCTATACATATTATGTTGATAACAAATTCATTAACAAGCACATATAATTGTTCTTCTCGGGGGTATCACTTATTTATGAGATCTTCTACATGTCGCACAAATTTCTTCCACAATTCTAAAAAACATTGTAATACCTCATTTCATATTGTAATTACATTGGCATCAGTGAAACTATGATATTCTGTACTCATATCTTTTAGTGTGAGCCCAAATAAGCACAACTGCATTAAACTGGCAATGATAAGGCAGTATTTTGCAAAACTTCAAGACCATGGCTTTGCAGTAGCTCATTGACAACATGGTGTTTATTCTTTGTTTGTGCTTTTCTTAGTACTAATAATTCTGATTTAAATGTGCACCCATCATAGTTTATATTGCTGTCCACCGCACAATATTACTTTTCTGTCAGGACAATATTAGGGTTTTTTTAGGTACAGTAGAATGGTTACTATTAGAAAAAGTTCCTCTAAACTGTTTAATAATTGTTTATTTATCCATTTCAAAAACATTTTCCTGTTCATCTCACCATGAGCGCTTTCTATTTTAACTTAGATGCAAATAATAACCAGATATTTTTAACAAAATCTTCATCAGAGTCAACATGCACAACAACTATAACCTGTTTTCCATCAAAACCTTCGGACTTTCGTACATTTCTAAGATCTGCATCTTGCCATAGTTTTCCTATATTTTCATGAGAGAACCCCCACATTTCGTCCAACAAGACAATCTGGCATTAGTATTTGAAAACATAAAGTCTCGATATATCTTCATAAACTTTAGTCTTGTGCTACCAAAATAGGTTTTTTCCATCAAAGCACTTCTATTCCCATCTTTTTTAAACTTAAAGTCTATTTCATGTAATGTGCTAGAGAGGTTAATGTTGGGCACAAGTTGCTGTATTGGGAAGATAAAGGCATTGCTCTAGTCGACATGTTAAAGCAAAATGTAGCTGTGAAAAGAAATTATATAAAATCGATAATATTATGAAAACAAGGAAATTGAGCTAAGGTTAGATTATGAGTCAGTCCACGTCAAGTCATCCACGTCATGACACCCACCACCTCTGATATTGATAAAACTTTGTATCGTTTCCTAGGCCTCGAATGAACATATACTTTGATTAAAGAAAATTTTTTTCAAAAAATTTTATGTTAATATGTCCACTGTAGTATTATCATTGGAAAGAAGGGAAAAATTCCTTTCTACCTGAACTACCACCAACTATGGTTCCCATTTAAAAAACATGGCCAAAGTCATTTAAAAACAAATATAATCATCTTATCCGGCTTTTGAAATAGGGTAAAACATGTAGAGTATTTTACACTATTGATATATAAATCTATATATAATATATACATATACATCTTACACAAAATTTGTTGCTGAAAGAGGGTTTCGACATGTTCCAAAGTAAAGTAAACAAAATTGTTATGTAAATTTTAGTATTCACAAGCAAAAGAAATTATTTCAGTTGTCTTATAGTAATAGTGCACCTTACTCTTTTCTCGATGTTATAAAAAGAGTAAGTGCACGACAAAGTATAAGAAATACTTCGGCACAGCTTGCATCGACCTTTATGGTTTCGGAGGCTGCATGAGACCTGGAATCACAGAGTAAGGGGAATGTTTAGAGAATATCTGAATGTTAAAAATTTAAATATGAAGACACTTGTTTACACAACTGTAAAATAACTTAGAGAAACAAAAGCTAAAATACGATAAGAGAAATTTGACTAAATATGTATATTAATACTCAAGTTATTACAATTCCAAAGGCATGTATAAAATATACGCTTGTGTCATTAACATTGTAGACATCGCTATATATTTTAACATGATATAAGTCATATATTTAATAAATGTACATGAGAAATTTCTATAGAGAAATCAAAATAAATAATCTCTGTTTAGAAACTCAAAATTTTACTTAATGCAGGAGTAAATCAAAAAGTGATCATAATTGTAATAATGTCATGTATCAACATGCACATGAAATGAAAGTTCAAGTAATAAACCTTTTCACCATAAGAAGCTTCATGAAGTTCGAATGTTTACATATTTTTAGGTTATGTATTAGAGAATTTTATTTGAAATCATTTAAGATAAGATTATATATTAGAGAATTCTATTTGAAATCAATTAAGGTAAGTAAAATGTATTTAATAATCAAAACTTTAAGATAAGTAAAACGTAATTAATAATCAATACAAAATATTTGTAGTGACAAAGACAAATTTAAATAGAGGTTAGGCCTCTTTATTTCAACAGAAAACGATAAAGTAAAAGCTTAAATCTCATACTACCTGTAGTATCAGTAACTGAACTAATACTATTAGTTACTTAATTTATAGGAATCCTTCAATATCCAGGAAACTGGGACATCCTGCGTTGGAGGAACTCCTAGTGTAGGTACAAAACAAACATGTGGTCAACTTCGAATGTTGTCCTTAACAGACTTCTGTCCCATAAAATTAAAATTTCACATACATTTCTAATATCTATATGACCGAATGAACAACCATTTAATATATTATTATGACCACCAATAATAACTATAAAATCATTTTTAGTAAAATCTTTTGACAAATTTTTAATATCACACACTATCTCCTGGAATGTAGCATTTGGTTTAAACAAACATTGAAAATCAAACATTTTACCAAAATAATTTGAAAATACATTATACAGGTGTCTACCATAATTATCTGCTAAAATCAAAACCTTATGTTTTCCATTTCTGCTTATCTGAGACTGATTTGGAATAGGTATTTGTTTATTTTCACTTAGTTTAATTGCAATTTGACTCTTTTTTTCATTATTTGTAGGAGCTATCTTTGAATAATGTTTCTCTGGCTGATTTTCTAACATCTGTGTTCTCTTAAGTATCAATTCGTCATTTGTTAAATTAATATGTGAGGTTTTAGTGTTATCTCTAAGTATTGAAGTTATTAATGTATTTAACTGCTTACTTAATTTATCAACTTGTTTTTGAAGGATTGATATTTTATCAGCTACTATAGCATCAACAATACTAGAAAACTCAGAGCTCTTTAGAAATTCACTAATTTCTGTACTAATAATCCTATTATTTAGCAGCTTATCTGTAGATGTTTGAACAAATGTAGTATCACTTTGAACCAGTTTTAAGTTATAATCCTCCTTATTTACAGTTTTGATAGTGTTCTTAGTATTTCCAGTTATTAGCAAACATTTATCACAATTATATACCTTTTTACCATTTGTGTCTATTTTTAATGTCCCTTTTCTGTCACTACATGAAATGTGCACCCTACAATAGCACTTAACACATTGATAAACTTTTTTAACTGCTTTGGCACTACAATAAATACAAAATTCTGTGAGAGCAATTGCACTTGTGTTTTCATTGTCCACCATCTTGAAAACCAATGATCTGTGGAATATGCAACTCTATCTTCAGGCATTATATCGACGTCTTCAGAAGGTTTATATGACGAACTATAAAATTTTCCTGAGATAGGAACATGTCTACCAAAGACGAGAAAATTTGGAGAAAACCCGGTTACTTCATGCTTAGCAGAGTTTATAGCATACTGTATTTTTGCCAAGTTTTCATCCCACATATTGTGTGTTTCAACGTAAGATCTTATTGCGGTACCAACAGTTTTGTTTATTCTTTCTACAAATTGCACTGAGGAGAATATACTGCAGTATACCAGATCTTTTCAACATTATATTTATTACTTAAGTTTTTAAAAATATTTCCAGATAATTGAGAACCATTATCGCAAATTATAAATTTAGGGACACCAAAAGTTAAAAATATATTATTTTCTACATGTTTTTCAATGTGTGCTTTAGCACTACGTAAAGGAAAGAGCAAAGTAAATTTGGAAAACCAGTCTCCAACAACAAGTATCCATTTGTGGCCTTGTTTTGAACGAGGTAGGGGACCTATGAGATCTAGTGCTATTGTATGAAATGAGAAATGGGCATCTTTTTCCTTTCCTACTAATCCTAAAGGTTTCTGATTTGACGATTTTTGTGCACCACAGACAAGACAATTTCGACAATATCTGAGAACATCATATTTCATCTTTGGCCAATAATGGGTTTCTTGAATTCTAGCTAAAGTTTTATAAAAGCCAAAACACCTAGCTGTAGGAGGATCATGATATGCTGATATGACGTCATTTCTTTGTTGTATAGGTATTACAAGTTTCCAATTACTAATGTTTGTATTTAAAGGTAGATTTGTAGGTATAAATTTATATAAAAGATTATTTTTTATTTTCCATTGTGGATAGGTATTGGGTGAATTTATTATTTTATTTCTTAAAGATATGTAATATTCATCAAGATTATTTTGATTTATATCTAAAATATTTAAGTTTAATGTGTCTTCTGGAGTTGAACGACTAAGTGAGTCAGATATTACATTTAATTTACCCTTTCGGTGAATTAAGTCAAAGGTATGCTGTCGCAAACGAGTTGCCCATCTCGCAAGTTTACCAGAGGGATTCTGTATATTATTAAGCCACAGGAGGCTGTGGTGATCAGTTATTACTGTAAATTTAGTGCCTTCTATCCAGGGGCGAAATTTCTCTATAGAAAAAATTACAGCAAGGCATTCACGTTCTGTAACTGAATAGTTACGTTCAGAACGAGTGAGAGATCGACTAGCATATGAGATAATGCGATTCTCTCCATTCAAATTTTGTAATAAGACACCGCCTAGACCTGTATTTGACGCATCAGCCTCTATTATAAAAGGTTGACTAAAATCGGGTTGACATAAAATTGGTTCAGATACTAAAAGCTGCTTTATATTTAAAAATGACGATTCTGCTTGAGGAGTCCAAACTATTGGTTCCTTTTTCTTCTTTCCTTTTAATAAATCATTAATTGGAGATAATAAAGTTGAAAAAGACTTCACAAATCTTCTATACCAACTGACCATACCGACAAAACGTTTTATTTCAGTGGTTGTTGTTGGTCTTGGATAATTTACCATGGCAGAAATTTTGTCTGGATCTGTTCTTATTGAATTCGACCCTACAATATATCCTAGATACTTTAATGACTTTTTGAAAAATTCACATTTGTCTAAATTTAAAGTTAAATTTGCTTCTTTTAAGCGGTCTCTTACAGTTTCTAATAATTTAATATGTTCAGCGAACATGGAAGATACTACTACGATATCGTCGAGATAACAGAAAATGTTTGGCTCCAGTTCGGGTCCAAAAATTGTATCAACTAAACGTTGTTGTGTTTGAGCACTATTCCTCAAACCAAACGGGACAGTAACAAATCTAAATTGACCTCTAGAGATGACACTAAAGGCTGTTTTGTCTTTCGATTCTTCAGTTAAAGGAATTTGCCAAAAACTATGTCTTAAATCCAAACATGAAATATATGTAGCACCTCTAAGCATATTTAGAATACGGTCTACATTAGGCATAGGATAGCTATCATGAGTAGTAATTTCGTTTAAAGCTCTTCCATCAAAGCAAACTCTATAATCACCAGACGGTTTCTTTACTAATAAAACTGGGGAACACTACGGTGAGTTACACTTTTCTATTACATTTAAAGCTAGCATCTCATCTAATTTTTCATTTAAAATTTTTGACATAAAGGGAGACATTGGATATGGACGTTTCCTAATAGGTTTACTATCACCTGTGTCTATATTCATATATATTTTATCTGTTCGACCTAAATTATATGTATTACTAGCAATTGTATTAAAGGAATCTATTATTTGTTTAGCTTCAGATAATTCTGATGGATGTAAATCTTCTAAGGTACTGAGTTCATTATTTAATTTAGAAATTTCTGATAAATCAGGACTATCTAATAATGGTATTAAGGTATTTGATTTGGAAAAAGCTTCCCAGGAATCATTTTTAAAATTTAAGGTAATTTCAAATTTCTTTGCAAAATCTGTTCCAAAGATAAATGAATGAGGTAAGGTAGGTACTATAAGGCATGTAATGAAACGACAAACTTCGTTTATAAAAATAGATAAATCTACGGTACCATCAACTTTTTGTGGGGTACCATCAGCGGTAAATAATTTATGTTTTGATAAAGTGAAAATTTTTAGGTTTAAATCTTTAATTAAAGGTATACCAAGAGATCCTATTACAGAAATATTACTTCCAGTATCAAACAATGCAGTGATATCGGTATCTATTAACTTAACTTTAATATAGGGTCTTTTATCAGATGGTTTAGATATAAAATTATAAGGTTCAACATAAAATTTCGTTGGTTTATAAAATTTTTTAACTGTGTTTAACCATTTTAACCAGTCATTATTATTTTTAAATTTAGAAGTAGTAACTAAATTTTTATAATTTTTATTTTTAAAGGTAGAAATTAAATTTTTATTTGTTTTATGTATTTTTGTAGCCTTTAGGGAATACGTACAAAATCGACTACTTGTCCTGTACTGACTATTTAGTTTTTTTGAACATTTAGGACAGTTATTTATAGTTACTTGTGGGAAACCACATCTGTAGCAAAATATTTTTCTTATTTGTCTACAATTTGAATAGGTATGACCTTGTCGTCTGCAATTAAAACATGTGACTTGAGTTGGTGTAAAGTTATTAGAAAAGTAATGAGTTCTATGTATTAGGGGTTGTATTTTAGGTAAATTTGTATTTACTGAATAGTTATTTTTACATTGAGGAAAGGAGGTAACATTATTTTTTATATCATTATTTGTTGAATTTATTTGAGGTATAGAGGTATTAAAATTTTTATTATAATATGTGGTTCTAGTATGAACACTCATTGACGGTTGAAATTTAGTATTTCTTTGCGACAAATAATTTATTTTATGTATCGGTTGTATATTTTGAAATGATTTTTGTTTATTTAGTTGATTAAGTGAGGTATTAGGTAAGGTATTTTTATTTTCACTAAAAGTGGAGGTATTTAGTTGTTTTTCGTTATCAATTGAAATTGCTAAATTTTTTAATCTAAACGATTCTTGTAATCTTTGTGCAGTTATTATTAATTCTTCTATTGTATTTACAGGGAAATGAGTAAGTGGAGTTATAAAATCTGGAAGTAAATTTTGAACAATTATACTTATTCTTGTCGATTCTAACGGTAATTTTTTAAAACGTCTAAATAAATTTTGCATTTGCATTATATATATTTATTTATTTATTTATTCATTCATTGGTACACTAGACACATGTACAGTGAACTAGAACTCCAATAAGAAGAGCTTCAGCTAAGCTGGTTTACAAGCTCTCCTAAAACAATACAACTAAACAAACAATAAGCCTTACATGTAAATTACAGTATTTTGAGTACTACAAGATATGGGCATATAACTATGTGCTACTAATGTAGCATTAATCCATTAATAAAGCTACCAAGATTTGCTTTTTTAAAGCTCTCCTTGCAGCTAACTTGAAAGAGTGAATAATATTTATTGAATATGGATGGAGCCATGTACAGAAAAGAACATTGAAATTTTCTAGTTGAATGATAAGGAATAGATAACTCTTGAATATTCCTTAAGTTTAACTTATGTGCCAGTGCCCTGGGTAGTAGCATTTCAACTAAGTATGCAGGACATTTTGCAGAGGTTACTTGATATGTGAAAGACGAGAACTGCAGTGTAGCTCTATTATGGAATTTAAGTATTGCTCTGGAGTTATAATGAGGTGTTACATGTTCCCTAGATTCTACGTTAAATGAGTATCTAAAACATACATTCTGCAGCACCTGTATTTTGTGTTTGAATAGTTGTGATAGAAAGTTGTAATAAACCACACTGCAGTAGTCAAGATTGCACAATACTAGACTGTTACAAAGTCTCCATTTTATGGAAGGACTTAGAAGTAATTTGTATCTGTACAAGGTGCGCATTTTGTGATAAGCAATTCTGATTTTTGTATTAACGTGCTGTTTAAAGCTAAGTTTAGAATCTATAATTACCCCCAGGTATTTAGCATAATCACAAATGGGTATTATTGAATTATTAATATGTAAGTCAACAGTGCGTCTCATTTCAGCCTTGGTGCAGAAAGTTTTGGAACCAACACAAATAGCTACAGTCTTATTTGCATTAAGTACCAAACCATTATTGGATACCCATGAACTGACTGCTGCAAGATCATCATTTAATTGATTGATAGCATGGTTAATATTGTAAATGTCTGTTGAAGTATATAGAAGCACATCGTCGGCATACATATGATATTTGCATGCGGATGATAACTGTTGAGGCAGATCTGCTGTGAAGATTGCAAACAATAGTGGTCCCAGGATGCTACCTTGTGGAACTCCTTGAGCAACTGCAAGGGGCATGGATATTTGGTTGTTAATTTTGACTGACTGTGTCCTTCTTTTTAAATAACTTGTGAACCATTGTAGAACAATACCTTGAATTCCATAGTAAGTTAGCTTTGCTTCTAACAGTGTATGGTTAATTACATCGAAAGCTTTACTAAAGTCAAGTAATACCAGGTATGTAACTTGTGCTGTATCTATTGAACTACTAAGATCAGATATGACTTTGGTCAATGCTGAAGCAGTACTATAGCCTTTACGAAAACCTGACTGATGTGCAGGTAGTATATTATGATTAGCGATATGCTGAGTTAATTGAATATATACCAAATGCTCTATAACTTTGGATATAACAGATAGTATGCTTATTGGACGTAGGTCTGCAAAGGTAGTTGCTAGTGGTATTTTCGGAATAGGTGTAACTAGCGATTCCTTCCATATAGTAAGAAAGGAGCCTTGTTGAAGTGAGAAGTTAATGATGTGTGTAATCACATCAATGCTATATGGCATTATTAACGATAGCATCTTCCTGTCAATTCCATCTTTACCCTCTGCATTAGATTTGAGTCTTTTAAAAGATTTCCGTACTAGGTCTGTTGTAACTGGTTCAAAGCTAGCAAGACAGGTTCCAAGTGAATAACTGTTTGTTAGAAATTTATTGATTTCAATTTCAGGCACTTGTCTTCTAGGGATAGATGTTATAAATAAGTTATTTAACTCATCGGCATCTTTAATCTCATGTGAGATATGAGACTTATTTTTGGTATGGATTTGACAACTATCGAAGACATTCCAGAGTTTCTTTGAGTTCATGTGATGAAGTCTGCATTGGTAGTCTAAGTATGCTTTCTTTTCACTTCTGATAGCAAATGTAGCATAATTCCTTAAATCTTTATAATATTGGAATTTAGTCTTATCACCAGTTACTCGATATTGTTTAAGGGCAGCATTTTTTCGTTTGAGTATATGTTTAATAGTAAAAGTCATATAGGGCAGTGCTTTTTTCCTTCTTATTATTGTTATGACAGGTGCATGTAGATCAAACAGGAACCTAACAGACTCATTAAGGTATTTTACTTTGCTATCTAAGTCAGGTAAAGTCTGTACCATATGCCATTGAATGTTTCCTGCATCAAAGGCGAATTCATCATTATCAAAACAGGAGTAATCTCTACTGTTTAAAGTTAAAGGCTGATGCTTAGGGACCATTAAGTCAAAATCACATATGATCCCTTGGTGATCTGTAAGGTTAAGTAGGTCTACAGTTCCACACCTGTTGACTTTAAGCCCAGGGGTAGTACATACAATGTCAATAAGGGTTGATGAAGTAGATGTTATTCGTGTTGCTTCGGTAACTTGAAGTGTAAGATTAAATGTATTAAATATAGATATCAGCTTGGTTCGATTAGAGTTATAGTTCAGAAAGTCTATATTAAGATCGCCCATTAAAATTAGGTTGTCATATTTCATATAAACATTGGCTAAGACCAATTCCAATTCCTGCAGACAGGAAGTGCCAGTACTTGGTGATCTATAAACAATGCCTATAGCAGTATTCCTTTTTTTAATTTTAAAAGTAATCCAAAGTTGTTCGAGTGAAGGATGCTCAATGAAGTCAATGCTAATTTGCTTATGAGACAGAGCATGGTTAATATACAAGCACACACCGCCACCTCTGGACTTTCTATCTGCCCGAATAATACTGTAGCCTGGTATCTGTACAAGGGTTGAGGGAAAATCACTGGTCAACCACGTTTCAGTAATTCCAATCAAATCAAAATCCTGGTTAATTATGTAGGCTGAAAAATCGTCAAAACACGAATTCAATGATCTAATATTTACAAGAAAAGTTCGTAAGGAACCAACTACCAAATCATGACTGATTTGTTTTGAACAAGTGTTGTCCTGAGTAAAAGTCTGTGATTGCTATGATACATCTAGGTATTCAATTTTAGAGAGTTCTTTCTTTAAAGATTGAAGGTAGCAAGGGCATTC
The DNA here is from genome assembly GCA_036346225.1 of Platerodrilus igneus. Lineage (NCBI taxonomy): Eukaryota > Metazoa > Arthropoda > Insecta > Coleoptera > Lycidae > Platerodrilus > Platerodrilus igneus. The sequence continues at coordinate 32,583 of JARFIW010000041.1, read as the reverse complement.
TTTATCAATTGCAGTATGAGCACTATTGATCTCAATATTTAATTTGGCTTTAGCAGCTGTGCAGTTTGAACATCGTTTGAAGTCAGCAGTACAATTTACATACCTATGTGCACCAGAACACAAGGAGCATATGGTTTCAAACTTACAAACTTGAGCTATGTGACCAAACTTAAGACAGTTAAAACACTGTGTAACATGCACATGGTTGTGCACACTGCCCATGGACCATCCAATTGCTGCTCTTCCCATTTGAATCAGTGCTTTGTGGGTATCTGAATCAGTTTCCACTATTACTACACTGTTGCCTGTTTTTTCATTTTTCATAATTTTAAGCACTTTTAAATGAAAATTGTTGAGATCATTTTTCAATTTGTTTTGCTGAATAATTTTTGCACTTATGTTGTTCATGTCTGTATCACAAACATCATCATTGTTAATGTTTACTATTCTGATTTTGGGTTTCTTTAAGTTTGGAGCTACTATCTTGTATCTGTTACCGAGTTTACCAATCATCTCTTTTTGTAGTACGCTTCGTTCTGTTTTGTTATGACAGCCAATAATTATACCACCTTGAGATGAGTCGCGAATCTTACAAACATTCACTCCAATGGAAGCTGGATTTATAGTATCTTTGATTTCGCTCCTAGTTTCTTTGCTTAGTTGGTTACACATTGGTTTTACCACTAGGACAGGTTCAGATTTTGCCATGGATGTGTAAGATGTAATTGGTTTATCTGTCAAAGTAGTTGTCTGAGTTGTAGAAACATATTTTGTTGCCATATCGATAAATTCAATTTTAAACGATTTAAATAAAGCATTTATGTTATTTAATGTCTCTTGAAATTTGGCCTGCAGTAGGCCCTCTAAGCTCTCTAAATCAACATCAGGTTTATTATCTACCTCTGATAGACAAGCCTTACAGTAAAATAATAGACTTCGTCTTTTCAACTCAAGGCATCGAATTTCAGTTATGGTAAGCCCACTACAATTATCACAGGTAGATGATTTGCATCATTACTGGTTCATCTTGTTTTTGTCTTCTGTTTTTTTATTTCGTCCAAAAGTAAATTTTCTGCATTTGCAGGTAAGAAATCACGTTTTAAACGTTCTACAAGAGAATCCCAATCATTTATTATATGTTTGACTTCCCTAAACCATATAATAGCGTCTCCGACAAAAAATTCCATTGCCGAACTGAAAAGTACTTGTTTTGTTACATTTCTAGTATCAGCAAGTTCAGTAATTCGCTTTAAAAATTCATACACTGATGACTGTTTACCATCAAATTTAACTGACCAAGAAGATATTGGATCAGGGTTTGTTATGCAAGTTACGGTAGGTGGATGTACATTTATTGTTGGGTTACTATTATTTGTTAAAGAATTATCATTAATACCAGATAATTGTTCATATTTGTCTATTTTTTCATAAAGTTCAGCATCAATTAAAAGTGCGGTTGCATAATTTTCATTTTTAAACATTGTAGATTGTTCTTCATCTTCACTATCTGTAATATTTAAACGTTGAATTCTGCCACAAACATGTGCCAGACGGGATTTTATTCTTTTATATACTGAATCTTTACTGTCACCTTCAAATTCGTTTAATAAAATAGTAATAGAATCTAATGTATTAGTTATTGCTTCACAATCTTGCTCAAAAGTTTTTGTATAATTTAAGATATCTTTATGCGGGGGTGGTTTATTTATTTCAGTACGTAATTCACGAGCTAAAAGTTTTCTTTTTTCTTCCATGGACTTCTTTTTTGTATTTATTGACCTTATATTGAGTTCATATTCAAGTTCATCTATTAATAAATATTCCGCTTTTAAATATTGATCCATTTTTATTTATTTTTTTTTAAGAAAATAATTATTTAATTTATGTTTATATATTTATTTCAAAAAATTATCTTAAGATACGATTAGATGTTTTTTTTTTAAAAATAACTAAATTACTGGAAGATAAAGTTTTATAATTTTGTGCCACGTGCAAACATGGTCGTGTAGGAAAAAAATTTGGACAAAAATGTGGGATTTGTGCGAAACGTATTCTGACAATAAATTTTAAACAACAATGTCAATAAAAATTATGTTTGTTTTTGAATAAGAGAATTGCAAAAAAAAGTGCCACGTGTAATCGTGGACGAATAGAAATATTAAAAAAACAGGTTGGATGCCACGTGTAAGCGTGGGCGTTTATTAATAAAAAACAACGTTCAAGAAAATTTTGGTGTCACGTATAAACGTAGGCAGGTATAGAAAAAAATGGTTGGGTGCAACGTGCAAGTGTGGACAGGTATAGAAAAAAATTGTTGGGCGGCAAAGTGATGAACGTTAAGGTAGAAATATGTAAAAAAATAAGCGTTGGGCGCCACGTATAAACGTAGACAGGTATAGAGAAGAAAAGGAAATCGTTGGGGGCCACGCGGAGGCATGGCTAGGTATAGAAAAAAAAATGCGTTGTATAGAAAAGTTAAAGAAAAGTCGTAGGGTTGTGTTGTATCAAAAAATTAAAAAGAGACGTTGGGCGCCACGTGCACCTTACTCTTTTCTCGATGTTATAAAAAGAATAAGTGCACGACGAAGTATAAGAAATACTTCGGCACAGCTTGCATCGACCTTTATGGTTTCGGAGGCTGCATGAGACTTGGAATCACAGAGTAAGGGAAATGTTTAGAGAATATCTGAATGTTAAAAATTTAAATATGAAGACACTTGTTTACACAACTGTAAAATAACTTAGAGAAACAAAAGTTAAAATACGATAAGAGAAATTTGACTAAAAATGTATATTAATACTCAAGTTATTACAATTCCAAAGGCATGTATAAAATATACGCTTGTGTCATTAACATTGTAGACATCGCTATATATTTTAACATGATGTAAGTCATATATTTAATAAATGTACACGAGAAATTTCTATAGAGAAATCAAAATAAATAATCTCTGTTTAGAAACTGAAAATTTTACTTAATGCAGGAGTAAATCAAAAAGTGATCATAATTGTAATAATGTCATGTATCAACATGCACATGAAATGAAAGTTCAAGTAATAAACCTTTTCACCATAAGAAGCTTCATGAAGTTCGATTGTTTACATATTTTTAGGTTATGTATTAGAGAATTTTATTTGAAATCATTTAAGATAAGATTATATATTAGAGAATTCTATTTGAAATCAATTAAGGTAAGTAAAATGTATTTAATAATCAAAACTTTAAGATAAGTAAAACGTAATTAATAATCAATACAAAATATTTGTAGTGACAAAGACAAATTTAAATAGAGGTTAGGCCTCTTTATTTCAACAGAAAACGATAAAGTAAAAGCTTAAATCTCATACTACCTGTAGTATCAGTAACTGAACTAATACTATTAGTTACTTAATTTATAGGAATCCTTCAATATCCAGGAAACTGAGACATCCTGCGTTGGAGGAACTCCTAGTGTAGGTACAAAACAAACATGTGGTCAACTTCGAATGTTGTCCTTAACAGACTTCTGTTCCATAAAATTAAATTTGTAGATATTTTTCAATAAGATAATAACTGAGCAGTAATATGTAAGGTAGTAGGAAACAAAATATAAAATTCTTGTGATGAGTGTTATTTTACATCATCTGGTTGTGCGAAAAGCAACTTTTCCATGTGGAAAATCCGAATGAGAGAAAACACGTCGCCGTGATGCATATTTGACCGGAGCATACTTGACCGGAGAATAAATTGGAGGAGCATATGTTACAGGAGCACCCTAGAAAATTCAGTTGTGTTACAAAAGTGAAAAACTAACACGAGGTGCAAAGGAAAATTAAATCCATTAATATCTTACCATCAGTATACATATTTGATGGGCTTAACGAATAAAACACTTCTTCATCCATTAGATAACACATCTAGAAATATATTTAAATGTTAATTTAGGATTTATGATTAGAAAATTTACATACCAGGTAACACATGAGGCAAAGGTAAAAGTTAAATCACAAATGCTCAACAGTGCCAGATAAGCAATCAGATATCAGAGAAATGAAAATTTGACACTTCAAATAAATTATTTTCGGCCATCTTCGGGATGGACGATCTCTAGCGATTATTCTCAATAATACAAAATTAGAACCACACCAGTTGTGCTTTTGGAATAAACTTCTTCAGAAATAACCAATCGGAAAATTTCATATAGATATAATTATAATACAGAATTAGAACCACTCCAGTTGTGCTTTTGGAATAAACACTTCTGAAATAACCAATAGGAAAATTTCATATAGATATATTTATTTGTACTATGTAAACAAATTAGCAACTTGTGGATTAAAACTAATAATCCAGGATTGTGCAAGATAAATTCTTATAGAAAATATATTAGATAATAAAGAGAGTAATTTTATATTTAAATGTAGGTATAAACATTTATATGCTAATAGTGCCAAGCACAAATGTAACATGCTAAAATATACGCAAAAAGGCATGTTACAATATTAAATCACTATAAGATACCAGCTCACTTCATATATGAAAAAAAGATCAGAAAATCAAGTAGTAAAGCAAAATGTGCTAACCATGTAAAAACAAGATTGTATAATGTAATCTTGTCAAGTCAGCTTTCCTAAAGCATTTAAAGTAATCCAAACTGAGATACCTGAAAATTCATTTGAGGACATGTGAGATAAACACCTAAATAGTTCTCACAATAAAGAAAATCCTGTATACACTTTAATTAGAAATGGCAGGAAATTCAGAATTTTGAATTTTTTTCGCTTTTTGTTAGTAAACCAAAAACTACTGCAGATTTCAATATAAAACTTAATATGCGTGTTTTTGGATATGAGAAATATAATAAGAATAGTTGAGTAACAGTATTTCACAAGGCATTACATATATTGTTGTTCCTTTGTTTAAGGCTAATATAAATTCAGTTCATTTGATATATTCCCAATTTTACGAAAAAAAGATAGTTGTTTTTTTAAAGCCATTTAAATGTACCATCTTCATGATATTGGAGCTTGAAGAAAATTATAGATTCGACCATCAAGTATAATTACGTATTTAGCAATATTTGTTTAGTTATTTTTTTATTTCCGTGATAACAGATTTTGAACTTGAACAAATGCACAGGGTTTAATTATGTATATTTAAATATTAACTTAAAAATCTTGAAAATTTGTCGTGTAGTTCAATGTAGAATTAGTTGAATTAGCAAATATGCTGGGCGATTGAACCCAAAGGTTTTCCCCAAGTGAGAATGTCTTGCAAAATTTTCAAAAATAAATTACAGAGCCATAGAAACAGCTTGACGCCATAAAAGATGGAGTTAAGAACCACCACTATGCAAATGGCAATTGGAAGAGTATTAAGAGGTGGTTAGTTGCAGATACTGGTGTCAGTAAAATAAGTAACTTTATTTAAACAGAATGGCTATTACACAACAACACATGTATGTAAGTATGTAAGACTTAATGATTCATCAAATCAGGACTGTTCCAATTACTATTACAACAAACATGTCGCATTACACAGTTGTTCCACTCTGATATATTATTCAATCAATATTTACCTACTACTAACAATATAAAATTGTATAAACTTTTTGTACTTGATATGTTCAAATTATCTTTAAAATACTTAATCTATTACAATCTTTAACATGATTTGGAATTCTTCGTTTTATCATATAAGCATTATTGATATTCTTTCTGCTATGAGAATGTATGTTGTTAAAATATACACTATAACCTTGAAAATATGTTGGTGATAGTGAAGAAAGCATTTTATAAATAAACACCATTGCAAAATAGTGTGATCATTGTTTAACAACCATTCCAACATATCTAACTTAGATGTATGTAATTGATACACAACAATTTTTAAATTTTACTTAAAACTCATAGATTTGGTAGCATTTGCAGGTGACTTTACCAAAAATTAAACGAGACTAATATTAAGGTGTAAAAATAAAGATAAGAATTGATCATACAGGGTTCAGAGCAATACATAAAAATAAAATTTAGAGATTTTTATAGGTTTTCCTAGAACTTTTCATCATATTTAATAATTATACAATAAGACATTTTTATTTTAGGGTTTAAAAAATCAGGAAGATATATACCCCCAAATACCTTTAAAACATGTTTTTTGTTTTAAAATAAAACAAGACAGGTCGATCTTTAAATTTTATTCAACATTTTTTCCTGATTATGAATTATTTATAAAGGGATGTATTAGAGGTATAAAAAACAATTGAAGTTTTTTAAATAATAAGTATCTTGCATTTTTCTAATGAGTTATTAAAGTCTACAATTTTATTTATATGTCAACATAAAAAATCAAAGTAAAATTTACAAAACAAGTGTATATTTTACTTCATTAAAAAAAATTAATTTCTTTTTAAAGTTCTATCGATGAACATTCATACCACATTTGATTTTCCAATCCTCCACCCAAAGGTACTACATTGGTCAGGGAACGAATTTCTTATTAACCAGGAAATTTAAATTTTTCTGAACTCTTGCTGCTTCAAGTAAGAAGGTAGGGATTTCTAACATATGTGACAACACTCACACACGGGACCTATATTTTACCTCTCATCCGGACAAAGACGTATTTTTGTGAAAAATGCTCGCCTAACATTTTTCAAGCGGACCGTCATAAGATTCAAACCCGGGACCTTGAGCATAGTAGTCACATACATACCAACTACGCCTTGAACAAACATTTACAATACTTTTGATTATCCGATGCTCCATCAGAAGGTACTACATTGGCCAGGAAGCAAGTTTTTTTACATCGAAATTTAGAATTTTGTTGAACCCTTGCGGTTCCAAGCAGGATAACACCCACACACGGGACCTACATTTTACCTCTCATCTGAACGAGGGCGTATTTTTGTGAAAAATGCTTGCCTAACATTTTTCAAGTCTTGGGATTCAATCCCGGTACCTTGAGCATAGTAGTCATACCCATACCAACTACACTTTAAAAAAACATTTAAACTACATTTGATTTTCCAATGCTCCACCTGAAGATACTACATTGGTCAGGAAGCAAATTTTTGTCTTAACCAGGAAATTAAAATTTTTCTGAACTCTTGCTGCTCCAAGTAAGGTAGGGATCTCTAACGTATGTGACAGCATACACACAGAACCTATATTTTGCCTCTCATCTGGACAAAGGCATATTTTTGTGAAAAATGCTCGCTTAACATTTTTCAATCGGACCACCTTGGGATTCAAACCCGGGACCTTAAGCATAGTAGTCATGCACATACCAACTACACCTTGAAAAAACCTTTACACTACTTTTGATTATACGATGATGCACCCAAAGGTACTGAATTGGTCAGGAAGCAAGTTTTCTTTTACATGGAAATTTTGAATTTTGCCGAACCCTTGCTGTTCCAAGCAAGGTAGGGATCTTTAATGTGCATTTCAACACCCACACACAGGACCTACATTTTACCTCTCATCCGAATGAGGACGTATTCTTTTGAAAAATGCTCGCCCAATTATTTTTCAAATGCACCTGTGACGAGATTCGAACAAGGGATCTTAGGCATAATAGTAACACTCATACCAACTATGCCACAGAGCCGCCTGAAGAAACGAATATTGAAACTACACTTGATTTTTTCAAATGCTCCGTGCGAAAGTACTACATTCGCCAGGAAGCAAGCTTTTTTTCAGGAGATATTGAATTTTGCCGAACCCTTGCAGTTCCAAGCAAGGTAGGGATCTTTAACGTGCATGACAACAGTTACACACGGGACCTCCATTTTACCTTTCATCCAAACGAGGGCTTATTTTTGTGAAAAATAATCGCCTAACATTTTTCAAGTGGACCGTGTCAGAATTTGAATAGGGGACCTTGGGCTTAGTAGTCACACGAATACCAACCGAGTAGTAAAGCTGCCTAATTCAAGATCAGCACCTGATTTGTTTCCAGATACCCAAATAGTAGCACTTCGAGGGTAACTCATTATTGAATCTACAATTGTTTGACTTTCAGGCTGAGGTGCAGTATTTTCAAATCCATTATCAGGTAGAATAGGTCTTAGTGTTAAACATGGTAGCTCTGAATTACCAAGACCTTCAATTTTTATTTAAAAGCACTAATAGCCTGGACTTCAAGCTAATCAACATAGTCATACTTTGGGATTGGTATTTTTTTGGTAAGAGTTGCAGATTTGGCAGTTAAGATCCTTAATAGAAGTAAGAGATCCATTGTCAGGTAGAATGGGTCTTGGTGTTATATGTAGCAGCTCTAAATCATCAATAAACTCCCCATTTTGTTTTAAAGCACTAATAGCCAGCACTTCAGGCTGGTCGGCATTGTCATATTTTGGGATTAGTTCTAGTTTGGGAAGAGTTGCAGATTTTGCAATTACCGATATAAGATCGTTGTTAGGAATAGAGGTGGAGGTGCTGCTATGATTGTGGAGCTTTGTATACATCGACTTAGATTACAAATAAATATATTACTTTTACCTATTTGATTTTCCAATGCTTCACCCAAAGGTACCATATTGGTCAGGAAGTGTGTTTCTTTTACCTGGAAATTTTGAATTTAACCAAACCCTTGCTGTTCCAAACAAGGTAGGGATCTTTAAAGTGCATGGCAATTCTCACACATGAGATCTACATTTTAACTCCCTTCCGAAAAAGGGGAGGACATACTTTTATGAAAAAATTCTCACCTAACGTTTGTCAAGCAGTCTGTGTTGGGAATCAAACCTGGGACCTTGAGTTTAGTAATCACTATGCCACGGAGCAGCCATATCACTTTTATCACAGAAAATTGGAATAAATAATAGTGAATACCTCGTATGCATAGGCTTGTACAATACAATTTGAGTGAGTCCAACACACTCATGGTGATAAAGACATATGCATGATTGGCACTGCAAGCTAAAAATAAGAATAGACACGCCTTGGCATTGAATGGAACAGAGTGACAGTTTGTTCCCATCAGCCAAATTGTAATTTGGTTAGGTGCAGGGCAGGAGTATGGGACATGAATCACTTATAGCATAATTTCTAGTACAATGTTGTGTATTTTACTAATTCACTTACCTTTTTTCAATCCTGTTTGAAGTTTTCTTATTTATTATTCGATGCAAAGTAGAGTTGCTACCAACTTCCAAATAGTCTTCAGTTTTATCTTTAGTTCTTTTGGTACACTTCCTAACTGATGTTCCTCTTGTTAACTTACCCTGCAATGTTTAACTTTGTTTATAAGAAAAGAATACGGCATATTTACCTTACAACCACCCATGCGTATACGTGGCACTTTCTTAAATTTCACCTCTTTAGGTATAATTTCTCTTTCAGGCTCTCGAGAGGTGTTTGGAGCAACAATTTTTTGGCGAGTAATAACCTTTAGCATTTTGGTTACCTTTGGTGAAAGTTTCTTTATGAGTGGTGTTGCACGTTTTGATTTCTTTTTAGCATTTCTAATAATTTCCTTTTCAGGATCATCTAAACCTAAAGGTTCTTTTGTAAAAGTAAAATCTTCCAATGTCAGAGCTTTATTTTTCAGATATTGAGCCACTTCACGCATAGAACGTACTTTTCTACCACTAGGTGTGTAGTAATATATGTCACTCTTCCTTTTTCCAAGATTAAAAACGGGTGTTGCGCGATATACTTGTTCGCGCTTCCATCCACGCAGGAATGGTTTAAGATACTTGCGATTGGTTAAATCTACTTTTGGTTTTTTCTTATAAATTGTCATAGTTGGGCTAGATAATATACTTGTCTGAGGAGTTACTTTCCCAGAAGCTAAACTGGGACTTCCTGTGATAGATCCTGAATTTTCAATAGCATTGGTGTTAGACTCACTATCAACATTTTCATTATATAATCTGTTTTCTAAATTAGACTGTACTTGACTCTCGATACAACTTATCTTGGTCGGAGTTTTCAAAAGAGAACCACTGAAATGTTTATCAGGAATTCCTGCTTGTTTGCCCTTTCCAGAATGTATTTAAATAGAATTATCATTAACTGCAGGTGATACTAAAAAAAAAAAATATCAATGAGAAGTAATAATATTTTTACTTTGATGTGACATCCAGTTGAAATGTTGAATCTCTGTAGTCACATATTTTTTAAAGATATTCATAGGGAAACAATCTGTTTGTAACATAATTTTGTGTGAAATAGAAAGAAATAATATTGTTTGTTATCTTAGATTAAAAAATATGTCACTACCAATTTCAGACAAAATAAAAAAGAATCTTTTGTAAATATTAATGCGTTGTTGGAGGAGCAAAACTACTGCACTAGTCAAAAACAATCAAAATTGAGAGCTGTTTGAATATGTTTTGGTTTGGTTATGTTGCAAATTATTGCATTTTCATTTTGTTTTATGCATCAAGCTTTTGTAAATAGTAAAGTAAAACTATTCCTTTATAAACACAAATTCTTCATAAACAATCGGTTCACAGCCTCAGTCTAATCTAAAACACCACCAATACAATGACAGGAAAACACCTAAACTCACAAGCCCACAAAGAGTTTTTACAGCTGCTTTTGGGATATTTTCAAAAAGAGACATGAGATGGTCATACTACCACTAAATGCTGTTTGTTCACATGGTAATAATTTAATATTTCCTAACTTGCTCTATAACTAATACAGCAAGTATTTATTTGGAGAGTGGCTTGTATTTTCAGACTACAATCGTATTTACCCATTAAATGATGAAAAATACAAAAATCCAGTTGTTACGTTTTCTGGAAATATGAGATTACACAGGAAACTAAAGACACGTTATTTGCTAGATACCACATATATGGAAGTTTTAAACATACTCTGTAGCATGCAAACATAAGATAAAAGCAATATATTTTGTTATAATTTAATTATAATATTATTGCATGAGTAATGTTATTGAAATCCTAATTAACCATAAAGGAAAAGTACATGTTTATTTAGATTGTAGTTATCACACCATGTTGTTATTGATTTAATATCCTGTTAATCTTACGCCAATTAGGGAAAACTCCAAATGTGACCATTCTATTGCCTTTTACTTTTACTTTCACGATAACAATAGGGTATAAATACGACAGTTGAAAAAGAAAGATTAACTAGTCATTGCTGAACAATATAATATGTACTACTGAACTTAGTTGTAATACTTCAAATAAATAATTTTTTATTTAAGTTTTTGCAACAGAAAACATATTTGGCGCAGTCGCAGTAGGATTCAAAGGGCACTAATTGCGAAAAACAGAAGAGCATCTGAGCTATTGGTTTCAACCATTAACTTTGGACCGAACAACAACATACAATACCTGGAAGAAGAAAACTTATAATAACAGTAAGTGTTGAGTTCTTTTCTTGTCCTTTCATTTTTGTATGAATTTTGAATAATAATCAAGTAAACTTGGTATTTTATATATTTAAAATTTTATGTCAATCGATATTGCAATTGAATCTTTAATTGAGAATTTTAATCAAATAAACATAATCGAAATGGTATCAGTACAAGCTGCTAAAGAGATTGCTAATACGATTAGACCTTTTTCTGGGCGTAGCAAACATCTCAAATTTTTTATTAACGCAGTTGATAAATATCATAATCGATATGGAAGAACTACTGATAATAGTTTAAGTAAATTTGTTTTTGCCCCGATATGTGCAAAAATAGTCGATGAAGCTAGTGACTTTATATTATGTCAACCAGATTTAACGACTTGGCCTGAAATTAAAGAGGTGTTAAGACAAAAATTTGGTGACAGATTAGACAGACATGTTTTACAACAGCAATTTATATACTTAACGAAATATAAAGGAGAAAACGTACTAGATTTTTTAGATAGACTTAAATTAATCAAAATGCGGTTAAACTTAAAAATAAATTCAGACACGTCCCTATCGGAAAATACAAAAGCTCCACTAATTTCGCAAAACGACACAACAGCAGTTACTGTTTTGATATCGAATACACACACCGAATTAAGAACGCTTTTAATGCTACAAAAACCTATCACAATCGACGAAGCTACTTCATTGATAATTAACCATATTTCAATCGAACAACAATTAAATAACCGATACCAATTTCAAGGTAATCAATATAATAAAGAGCATACAAAATCCTTCCATAATGATCAAAACCATTCACAATCTTTCAAAATACATAAAATGCAACCACAGCAACGAACGAATAATAATTATTTTCAAAATAGCAGACAGTTTCAACAACCGATATATAATCAAAACTATAATAAATCCTAATATCCTAGACAACCAATAAATATACAAAGTAGACCCGTTCTACAAAAATTCCCTACAAACAAAGAAGTATTTGGGAAACCAGTAAATGTATTTTCCCCGCAAAACTCCCACAAACCACAAAATAAACCAGAACCAATGTCCATAAACTCTCAACTTAGTCATAACAATAATAATCATCAAAATTCAAATCGATTTTATGAACTTTCAAATGTAGAAACTAATCAATACGACGAAACAGAAACGATTGAAGACATTCAAGACAACATTAGATATAATGAGACTGGTTTTTATAATGAATCATATTATGACGAAGAGCAAAATTACCCTAAACTTGAAGAATTAGATTACGAATTAATATATAAAAAAGGTAAATTAAATACGAATGCCGACGCATTATCTAGAATTGAAATAAACCCTATAACGGTAGGTACAAATGATAACATTTCCATTTGTGTAAACCCACCAGACCCCAATGACATCACAGATCAAGACATAGAAAACTTATTACAAGAATTCCAATCAAACGAACAAGACCATAACCCCACCTCTTATGAGAATGAATTTTCAAGGTTTATTCAACCAGACTTCGACGATGACGATACAATCCATAGCGATCACGAAAACCCCACTATTGAAATACCCTACACTGAAAAAAACTTAAATGTATATAAAAACCAAATAATAATTACAACTGCTAAAGACAATAAATATTCAATAGAGAGAATAAAAATATTTGACAAAAACAGAATAAAAGTGTATATACCTAACAGTGATGACGACGAAATACTTATTAACTTTATCAAAGAAAATATGGTGCCAAAGCAAACATATTGTTTCAATTTTCAGAAACCACTAATCGAATTAAAATTCATTAAAGTTATAAAGGAGTATTTCAAAAATAACTCGTTTACACTTTTCATAAGCAATACCATTTTGAAAGACATTACGGACAAGGACGACCAACAGAAATTATTAAAAAGATATCACGAAACCAAGACTTCACATCTCGGAATACAAGAAAACTTGAAATCAATACAAAAGACTTATTATTGGCCAAAACTAGATCAAGATGTAAGAAACTATATAAATTCGTGCGAGATTTGCCAAGAAACCAAATATGAACGACATCCCAATAAATTAGTATTTAAACCAACCCCTATTGGTTACAAATCATTCGATCATATCTATACTGATACATACAAAACTCACGGACAATACTTTGTGACTATAATGGATAGTTTCTCAAAACTCAGACAAGCATATCCGATAACATCATTAAACTCGATTGAAATTGCAAACAAACTTATACAATTCTTTAATCATTTTGGACTACCGAGAAAAACAACATCAGATAACGGACAAGAATGGAAAAACGAGGTAATCCAAGGGTTATGCCAAATGCATAAAATAGAAATACATTTCACCACCATCTACAATCCAAACAGCAACAGTCAAGTAGAGAGATTTCATTCTACCCTTGCAGAAACTATTCTTTCTATAAAGAATACCAGACCACAAGAAAGTATAGAAATAATAATGAATTATGCCTTATTGTCATATAATAATTCAATTCATAGTTCCACCGATTACACACCATTTCAAATAACAAGAAAAAAACTAAATTATAAGAACCTTTTCGAAATAGATGAAAAAACTAAACTAATTCAATACTTGCAAGATCATATAGAAAATTTAAAGGTTATGAACAAATTAATCTCAAATCAGTTACATGATAAACAGCAAATAAATTTAGACAAACAAAATAAAAATAGACAAGCTGAAATTGAAATCCAACCTACACAAGATTTATACAAAACTAGGAAAAGGGATGCTTCCCAAAAGAAAGTATTAAATCCTTATCAAAAAGTAATAAACCCCGTTTTAGTTGACGATAACAAAATTTCGACAAACAAAAAAGTCTATCATAAATATTATCTAAAACCCCAACGTCTTATTTCAGGAGACAAATATGATGACTACACTAATCATTCTCATGTGCTTGAGCGTGAAAGTGATAACATCAGTGAAGATAGAAGAAATAAAGAATCCCATCCTTCTTGTTCAAATCGGACAGAGTAGAATCATTATATCCAAACACACATTCTTATATCATGTAAACGTAAAATATCCCGAAAAATCTCTGAAAAGAATCAAGACCGATCTAAAATCTTTAGAAAGCATCGTATCCCAAAAGGATACTCAAAATCAATTTTCAATCTTACTGAAAAATAAGATTGCAAATGCATTATCCCTAATATCAATTTCCACAATTAAATTGAACACATTTTCCCACAACCTTAGGACAAAAAGAGGACTAATAAACGAAATAGATAAATTATCAAAATGGTTATTCGGTACCTTAGATTCCGAAGATGAAGAACACATGAATTCCTATCTTAATTTACTAATAAATGACGTGAAAAAAGTACACCACGAATTACACTTACAAACTACGTTACTACAAGAAATGACAAATACCTACGAAAGTAATTTTAATACCTTACGAGAGAATCAAGTTCTGCTACGAAAACAATTGAATAATTTAACTTCAGAACTCAATCAAATCATTGTTTTGGAAAAAGCATTTTCACTTTCAAGTATTATCGATAGTCTAATGACACAATTACATTCAGTACAAAATTTAATTAATAATTTAGAACTAGCAATGTCATTTGCATGCCTCAATATTTTACACAGTTCAATAATAGAACCCAATCAACTAAATGGAATTATTTCAAAATTAAACAAAATATACGAAAATGAGCAAATACCGTATTTGCAGAATTTTATCAATTATTACTCTCTATTTTCTACGCAAGTATCAATTTGAGATAACTTGGTACTATTTAAGATTCATACTCCTGTTATATCCGCACAATTTAAATACCTTCAACTATACCCAATACCTATTTCCAATCTGATTATAAATCCTGAACAACCTTACTTGTTAATTAATAATGAAAATTACTGGACCACCACTGAAAGATGTCCAGAAATAGAAAGTTTCTACTACTGCCAACAATTCAATTTGCATAAAAACCAACCATGTATGGCAGAACTAATAAGAACAGGGAATAATACTTGCCCAGGTACAACAGTTAAATTTTACGATTCCACAGTAACACAAATAAACGCTGGCAATATTTTGGTAATACCAGCAAAACCTATCGTTGTACAGTGACAATGTAATAACGAAGGACTGTTCAAAATTGAAAAACCTAGTGTAGTTTCCTTAGAACGAGCTCAATGAAAATAAATGGAAAATTATATTATCCTGAAAGAACCATCAATGAAGAACTTATATATCAATTGCCTATGTTCAACGCATCATTTGAGGATACGAAAAACGAAAAACAAGCACTGTAGTTACAAGAAATCGACAGTGAAAAGATAAAACATCTAAAATTAATGGCAGAAAATTTAAAACACATAAATCTTGAAGATCCTCTAAAAACTTCACTTTCTTGGATCAACACAACTTGTTTGATGATTTTAATTTTAAGCATAATTTCTATTATAATTTATATCAAAATTGTTAAACCTAGACTTAAGAAAAATAAAGTTTTAACTCCGAAAATAGCAGTACCCCTATATTCTAGCTTAGGTAGAGAAGAGTAATGTTATCGAAATCCTAATTAACCATAAAGGAAAAGTACATGTTTATTTAGATTGTAGTTATCACACCATGTTGTTATTGAATTAATATCCTGTTAATCTTAAGCCAATTAGGGAAAACTCCAAATGTGACCATTCTATTGCCTTTTACTTTTACTTTCACGATAACAATAGGGTATAAATACGACAGTTGAAAAATAAAGATTAACTAGTCATTGCTGAACAATATAATATGTACTACTGAACTTAGTTGTAATACTGTTGTATTTGATTTGTAATAACTTGTTCACTTCAAAGAAATATTTTTTTATTAAAGTTTTCGCAACAGTAAACATATTTCATGACAGCATATTACATTGAAGTCCTGATGCATGAGTTGGAAGACAATGATGCTTTAAAAATAGGTACGCCATTTTTGGCAACCTTAATGTTATTAAGGATATAGATTCTCCTGTACAAGGACAGCGTTGTTACAAACATACAGGAAAAATATCAATTCATCCACTCCACAGCAAGTGATATTTTTAGATGAGTCATGGATTTTTGTAAAGGTTGCAAACATAAATCTTTGGAAATAGTAGTGTATTAAAGAAAATTTACTATATTAAATGTTTCAGAGTTGTGCAAGCTGCTGGTTATGATGAACTTGTTGAAGATGCAAGAATGTTTACATATAAATCTAAATTAAACAATGTAGACCATCAGGCTGAAATAAGCAGTACCCTGGTTACATATTGTTTACACACCCAAATTAGAATAATTCTCACAACAATAATGAATAATGCATGCTTTCAGTGTTATTGTACACAAACCTGAAAATGCTTTATCTAAAAACCTTTAGAGTTTTTTAAAATATTTACAAAATAACAAGATAGCATATGAAAATTTAATGCCAAAATGTGAACTGCTCACAGTTATTAAAACTCACCAAAAAGACAAAATGTATGTGGACATGAAGTTCTACTGCACCTTACTCTTTTCTCGATGTTATAAAAAGAGTAATTGCACGACGAAGTATAAGAAATACTTCGGCACAGATTGCATCGACCTTTATAGTTGCGGAGGCTGCATGAGACTTGAAATCACAGGGTAAGGGAATGTTTAGAGAATATCTGAATGTTAAAATTTAATTATCAAGACACTTGTTTACACCACTGTAAAATAACTTAGAGAAACAAAAATTAAAACACGATAAGAGAAATTTGACTAAATATGTATATTAATACTCAGTTATTACAATTCCAAAGGCATGTATAAGATATACGCTTGTGTCATTAACGTTGTAGACATCGCTATATACAGTATTGCCCGAAATAAACAGTACTGAAACTAAGTTGGCGGTGTTTTTATGCGTGCGCTGTCACACTCAAGTTAGCTAGTATAGACCTGTCAAGTAAACCTCAAACAAGTAATTAGTAGGGCCTAATTGTTAAAAATGGTGTTAAGTACAGAGGAGAAAGTGTTTCTGGTAGAGCATTATTTTCGTTCATACGGAATCGGCCGACGTAATGGTGCAAGTATGCTATACGTGTCTGATCAATTCACACAAAGGTTTAATAAACGTTCTCCAAGTAATGCTGTAATTTTGAAGGTTATTGAAAAGTTTAGAAATACAGGTAGTGTATTGTGCCAACGAAAAGGAAACTCAGGGCGTCCCAGGACAGTTAACAACAACAATAACCATGAACGTGTTTTGAGCAAATTTTAGAAAATCCGAAAGTCAGCCAGGCAAGGACAGCGTTACAACTTGATTTAAAAGAACTTCCTTTCAAAGAATCCTGAAGGAGCTGGGTACATTTTCGTATGTGATTCAGGTACATCAACAACTACATCCTCGGGATTATCGCAGTAGAGTGGAATATTGCGCCAGAATTCTCGCGTTACAGTATGAAAATCCTGAATTTTTGAAAAATGTTTGGTTTTCAGACGAAGCACATTTTCACTTGTCAGACTATGTGAATCGTCGCACAAATCGATTTCTAGGCTTTGCCAGACCCGATGAGGTTCAAGAGGTTCCTTTACATAGTGAAAAAGTGAGTGTCTGGTGTGCTGTTTCCGGACACGGAATCATTGGTGCGTACTTTATCGAAGAGAATGATAGGCAAGTCACACTTAATCAACAGAGGTACAGACAAATTTTAACACGATTTATCCCTGATCTACGTCAATTCTGTCGTGCACGTAACTTGGCATTTCGAAACCAATTTTTTCAGCAGGACGGGGCAACTTGCCATACTGCTGCCGCAATTCGTCAATTTCTTCAAGAACATTTTCCAAGCAAATTCATATCACGATTTACTGACTTCCCTTATCCTTCACATTCTCCACACCTCACACCTCCAGACGCATACATTTGGGGCATGGCTAAAAATGCCGTTTTCAAACGGGCACCACAAACCATCGATGAATTAAAGGATGCCGTTAGAGTCTTCTTCGCAGCCCTGAGACAACCCTTATTCAATAACATGACCAGAAACTTAAAACATCGTTATGAAGTCTGTCTCGAACGAGGAGGTGCACATTTAGAACATATAATAAAGTGTCAATAATATGTATTTTTTAAATATTCAAAACAATTACAATTTCAGTACTGTTTATTTCGGGCAATACTGTATTTTAACATGATATAATTCATATATTTAATAAATGTACACGAGAAAATTTTTATAGAGAAATCAAAATAAATAATCTCTGTTTAGAAACTCAAAATTTTACTTAATGTGAGAGTAAATTCAAAAAGTGATCATAATTGTTATAATGTCATGTAACAAATGCACATAAAATGAAAGTTCAAGTAATAAACCTTTTTTACCATATAAAAGCTTCATAAAGTTTCGAATGTTTACATATTTTTAGGTTATGTATTAGAGAACTATATTAGAAATCATTTAAGATAAGTAAAATGTAATTAATAATCAAAACAAAATATTTGTAGTTACGAAGACAAATTTAAATAGAGGTTAGGCCTCTTTATTTTAACAGAAAAACGGTAAGGTAAAAGTTTTAATCTCACCTGTAGTATCAGTAACTGAACAAATACTAATAGTTACTGAATTTATAGGAATCCTTCATATCCAGGAAACTGAGACATCCTGCATTGGTGGATCTCCTACTGTAGGTACAAACCAGCATGTGGTCGACTTCAAATGTTGTCTTTAACAGACTTCTGTTCCATAAATTAAACTTGTAGATATTTTTCAATAAGATAATAACTGAGTGGCAATATGTAAAATATACGAAAACGAAATACAAAATTCTTGTGATGAGAGTATTTATTTTACATCATCTGGTTGTGCGAGAACACAAGCAACTTTCCCATGTAGAAATCTGAATGAGGGAAACACGTCGCCGTAACATCGGTAACCAAAACACAGGTAGTCGGAACATAGGTAACCCGAGGCATAGATAACCGGAGCATTGCTAACCGGAGCACGCTAGAAAATTCAGTTGTGTTACAAAAGTGAAAATTTAACGAGGTGCAAAGGAAAATTAATCCATTAATATCTTACCATCTGTATATTTATTTGATGGGTTAAACGAATAAAGAACTTCTTTATCTTTCATACTAAACGCTTAAAATTTATTTAAATGTTAATTTAGGATTTATGATTAGAAAATTTTCATACCAGGTAAGCACATGAGGCAAGGTAGAAGTTCAAATCAAAAATGGCCAACAGTGCTAGATAAGCAATCAGATATCAAAAGAGAAATGAAAATTTGACACTTCAAATAAATTATTTTCGGCGATCTTCGAGATGGACGATCTCTAGCGATTATTCTCAATAATACAGAATTTAGAACCACACCAGTTGTGCTTTTGGAATAAACACTTCAGAAATAACCAATAGGAAAATTTCATATAGATATAATTATAATACAGAATTAGAACCACACCAGCTGTGCTTTTGTAATTTTATATTTAAATGTAGATATAAGCATTTATATGCTAATAGTGCCAAGCACAATGTAACATGCTGAAATATGTGCAAAAAGGCATGTTACAATACGACTTACACCTTACTGCTAAGATTTCAATAGCACAGAGTTAATTTGAGCATAAAGTAAAGATTATTACAATAATTATACTGGTAAGTGTGGCTATGGAGATGTAAATGCATTAAAAATGTGGCAGATATCTTTGCAAATATATAGAAGCCATGATTTAGAAGGCGTGTTTAGCACACACTAAAAATGATTCGATTGAGAACAAGCGTTGGTAAATATGGAAGCTATTCCTTTAAAAAATAGCTAGTACATGTAATCAATCTGCTTACGGAAAGAAAATCACATAATGATGCACTATCAGTTATACTTTTATAGAATTTTTTTAGGTTATAATATACATCTTTGACTCAAGATAGCTACATGCCAAAAAGTCCTTGTTTAGCTAATGACCAAAAATAAAAACCATCTATTGCATTATGCAAAATGTGCTTTAATTTCTTAATATGTAAAATAAAATTTAAATAAAATTATGTGCATGTTTTCTTATGCAATTGCTGTATGTGATTCTAAGTAAATTGTATACATTTTGTCTTTGAAGTTTCTCAGTATATTTACATAAGTCTATGTCGACCTACTATGTTAATTTTGATTTTTACTACATATCAGTGTGCCATCAGGCACCTCATTAAAATAATCTTCATAATGGAGCAAAATCAATATACAAAATATAGTTATGTAGTCGTTTACTTCATTCAAACTCGTGATACTGGTTTAATTCGACTACAAATAATCTCGATCCGTATAAGGGTTTACTGATGAGGTGACTATAAAAATGTATCCTTTACGCTACGAATATATTATCCACAGTATCCATTGCAGGCATTTCTGAAAATCAAACACAATAATTGGAATTTATAATTAATTATTGTTTTGATGTGGCATCTATGTTGTCAATGAAAGTATTAGATTTAAGTGCCATATAATATTATACTTAAATATAATTTCCCAGAGAATGGTTAATCATAATGCAGATATACTTTGATGAATTTAGTTTGGTTTTATAAAGGCACTTAAAGTCGTACCATAATCTGAACGATGACAGACCACTATTTAGAAAATTTTCACAGCTTTGTACCATAATCTGAGAGATGACAAGCCAGAATTTAGAAAAATTCTAAAGATCCTAACTAGTAATCTATTATAGTCTGAAATGTGATGGAGAAAAATGTAAAATGTGCAATATGGAAAAAAGTTGGGCGGCAAGAATAAAAAAGGGTTAGGCATCATATGCGTACAAAAATTTAATCCAGTTTGCCATAGCGCCAGGATTGGAAGTGAGTGATAATGACAATATGCTTGATATTGAATTTTACCACTTTATTTTTATATAGTTTTCTATAAAAATAATTTGTGCAATTGTGAAATGAGATATTCCAACAACTGTAATTTCTTTAAAATGCTGATACTCTTATTTACATTTAACTCATATGGTTGAAGTCAATATCTTGACCATTATAACATACTCTATGCTAACCTGATGATCTACCTCATAAATACGTTGAATATTTTGTGATTTTACCAAGTTGCAGTTTCTGAACGAAATAAGTTCTCTAAATTTGGCTGTTGCATTATGCTTTGTGTCTCATATATTTTTATTGCAGCTTCAGCAATTCATTTCATAAATCCAGTCTTTTGTAATAATCCTAGTTTATCCTATGACTTGAAAAAAAAATCTTTAATTTTATTAAATTTTACATTTTCTTACGTTATCAATTAATTTACAAAAAAATCATTGTATTCCATAATTACTATAATAAAAAAAAATTCCTTATTAAACCTTTTATTATTAAACAGAAAAATTGGTGATTGTCTACTAAAAGATTATGTGAAGCAAAATTACAAGAATTACTATGTCTGAAGTATACAATGCAGATTTGTTTATATTGACTTCTTCCATGTAAATGTCAAATTATTTAATTTACAACATTTCTGATTTATCAAAGAGTAAAAAAAATGTAACTGCATTATTCTCAAGCAAGTTAATATTTTATACTGCGAATTGATGTCGTTAAGGAAATTATTTAACGAGGACTCAAAATTATATATAGGAAACTTTACATAATTTTTAACCATACTATTGATAAACGTTTTGTGCTTTTCTTAAAGTTAATTTTAAAATTAGACATAAATTAGCAATATGTGAAGAAATATGATTTTCCATAATGCTGATCTAGGACACATGAAGTGAAACAGCCTTGACATATTCATCTCAAGTTTTACTTTTCGGATGGCAGTGGAAGCCAGTATAAAAATAGGTATCATTTCTCAAACATTTGCAATCACAAGAAAGATTTTGGTCTGGGGGCTGAGTGGCATTTCTTTGCCTCTTACTATGGAAAAAACGCCTGTGACGGAGTGGGGGGGGGGACAACAAAACGAGGAGTGACGACAGCTAGTTTACAAAGGCCAACTTTAAACCAAATCCTAAATGTAGACCAGATGTTTGCCTTTTGCAAGGAACATATTACAGGCATAACTTATTTCTTTGTTAAAGAGGGGATATTATTACACACAAGGAAAAACTTAGACTAAGATTTGAAAATACATTGCAGGTCACAGGAACGAGAAAATTCAATAGATACCATGCTGTTGGAGAAAACACAATTAGGTGCTATATAACTTCAGAAACTGCCAAATACGAGGATCACTGCATCGCTAAAATCGTACCTTTAAGTCTGAAGTTAATAACACTATTGCCTGTAGATATGATGACAGTGGTGGTTAGCTCAGATCGAGAAAATCAGCCTAGAACATAATATGACTATGTTCACTTTTATTACCCTGCACGACCACGCACATATTTCAAGTAGTCTGCAAGTGATTGAGTTTGGATACCAATCTCATACATTTTAAGAAAATTGACGACGCTAGAACTAACAACAGCGACAGAAAGATCATAACATCAGTGAAGTTACCGTCCGTTATGAAGCGGCCGCTAAATTTGAACATGCCTCTTCTCTGTAAGGCCACGCCTACTACCCTCTCCATGCATTATAGGTGTAGCCTTATTAATCAGTACATTTTGCACGCTATTTCAGTCTGCTTTATATTCTTTATGAATTATTAATTACCTCTCAATTTTTCAATTACAGAAATACCATTCTGCAGTACCTATATATGACAATAAAAGAATAATATCGGCAGAAAGTAATTATTTTATTAAAATTCGTTATTTACATTGCAGAAGGAAATATTTTATGCATAAGTACACATAAAGCCCAACATTACAATCAAAAGTTAAGCTTTTATTAAACATTTTCAAACGTTTGTATATAACATATTTTGAAAAAACGTACCTAAGAATTTGCTAACAAAACCGCATCTTTTGAATATCCACCATAATGTATATATAAAATTGTTCAGTAATTACCTTAGCCTTCCAATAAAACATATAATATTCCTAAAAACGGATTTGAAAATTTACTCCTCTGCCGAACACTTCTATAATACGGTTCGATAGTATCACCAAAAAAAGCTTTTTTCATACCTTACATAAGAGTTCCGCTTTTTAAAAATTCTTAACAATTAGCTTAGGTCCTCCAAAATAAATATATTTTTCGTAAGAACGGATTTTGGAATAAACTACGTCTGTCAAACAGTTATATAACACAGTGTTCCAGTTTCACTAAAAAAAACAATTTTTTTAATATGTTCTATACGACCTTCGCTCTTCAAAATTTGTCAGTAATTAGCACAGGCCTACCTACATAACATATATTTTTCATACGAACGGATTTTGGATTTACTACCTCTACCAGAAAGTTATATAACACGGTACAACAGTTTCACCACAAAATTTTTTTTTAATATCCTCTATACGACCTTCGCTCTTCAAAATTTCTCAGTAATTAGCATAGGCATACCTACATAACATATATTTTTTTTACGAACGAATTTTGGAATTTACTACCTCTACCATACAGTTATATAACACGGTACAACAGTTTCACTAAAAAAAATTTTTTTTAATATCTTCTATACGACCTTCCCTCTTCAAAATTTGTCAGTAATTAGCATAGGCCTACCTACATGACATATATTTTTCTTAAAAACGGATTTTGGAATTTACTACCTCAACCAGACAGTTATATAACAAGGTACAACAGTTTCAGTAAAAAAAAATTTTTTTTAATATTTTCTATACGACCTTTGCTCTTCAAAATTTGTCAGTAATTAGCATAGGCCTACCTACATTACATACATTTTTCTTACGAACGGTTTTTGGAATTTACTACCTCTACCAGACAGTTATATAACACGGTACAACAGTTTCACTAAAAAATTTTTTTAATATCTTCTATACGACCTTCGCTCTTCAAAATTTGTCAGATATTAGCATAGCCCTACCTACATAACATATATTTTTCTTAAGAACGGATTTTGGAATTTACTACCTCTACCAGACAGTTATATAACACGGTACAACAGTTTCACTAAAAAAACATTTTTTTTAATATCTTCTATACGATCTTCGCTCTTCAAAATTTGTCAGTAATTAGCATAGCCCTACCTAAATAAGATATTTTTCTTAAGAACGGATTTTGGAATTTACTACCTCAACCAGACAGTTATATAAAACGGTACAACAGTTCCACTAAAAAAATTTTTTAATATCTTCTATACGACCTTCGCTGTTCAAAATTTGTCAGTAATTAGCATAGGCCTACCTACATAACATATTTTTCTTACAAACGGATTTTGGAATTTACTACCTCTACCAGACAGTTATATAACACGGTACAACAGTTTCACTAAAAACAATTACTGACAAATCTTTGAAGAGCAAGGTCGCTGAAAATATTAAAAATTTTTTTAGTGAATAGCATGTTGCCTACCGTTATATAACAATGTTTCTTAAAACGGATTTTGGTAGTAACTACCTTACCAGAATCAGTTCTATAAGAACGGTACAATATATGTTATAGTAGGCTATGAAACTAATTACTGACAAATTTTGAAGAGCGAAGGTCAATTTAGAATGCATACTATAAAAATATTTTTTAGTGAAACTGATTGTTGAATTATACTAACCTGTCTAGGTAAAGTAGTAAATTCATACAATCCGTTTGTAAAAAAATATGTTATGTAGGTAGGCTATCTAATTACTGACAAATTTTGAACAGCGAAGGTCGTATAGAAGATATTAAAAAATATTTTTTAGTGGAACTGTTGTACCGTTTTATATAACTGTCTGGTTGAGGTAGTAAATTCAAAATCCGTTCTTAAGAAAAATATGTGTTATGTAGGTAGGCCTATGCTAATTACTGACAAATTTTGAAGAGCGAAGGTCGTATAGAAGATATTAAAAAAAATTTTTTAGTGGAACTGTTGTACCGTTTTATATAACTGTCTGGTTGAGGTAGTAAATTCCAAAATCCGTTCTTAAGAAAATATATGTTATGTAGGTAGGCCTATGCTAATTACTGACAAATTTTGAAGAGCGAAGGTCGTATGGAAGATATTAAAAAAATGTTTTTTTAGTGAAACTGTTGTACCGTGTTATATAACTGTCTGGTAGAGGTAGTAAATTCCAAAATCCGTTCTTAAGAAAATATGTGTTATGTAGGTAGGCCTATGCTAATTACTGACAAATTTTGAAGAGCGAAGGTCGTATAGAAGATATTAAAAAATGTTTTTAGTGAAACTGTTGTACCGTGTTATATAACTGTCTGGTAGAGGTAGTAAATTCCAAAATCCGTTCTTAAGAAAAATATATGTTATGTAGGTAGGCCTATGCTAATTACGGACAAATTTTGAAGAGCGAAGGTCGTATAGAAGATATTAAAAAAAATGTTTTTTTAGTGAAACTGTTGTACCGTGTTATATAACTGTCTGGTAGAGGTAGTAAATTCCAAAATCCGTTCGTATGAAAAATATATGTTATGTAGGTAGGCCTGTGCTAATTACTGACAAATTTTGAAGAGCGAAGGTGGTATAGAACATATTAAAAAAATGTTTTTTTTTAGTGAAACTGGAACACTATGTTATATAACTGTTTGACAGACGTAGTTTATTCCAAAATCCGTTCTTACGAAAAATATATTTATTTTGGAGGACCTAAGCTAATTGTTAAGAATTTTTAAAAAGCGGAAGTCTTATGTAAGGTATGAAAAAAGCTTTTTTTGGTGATACTATCGAACCGTATTATAGAAGTGTTCGGCAGAGGAGTAAATTTTCAAATCCGTTTTTAGGAATATATGTTTTATTGGAAGGCTAAGGTAATTACTGATCAATTTTATATATACATTATGGTGGATATTCAAAAGATGCGGTTTTGTTAGCAAATTCTTAGGTACGTTTTTTCAAAATATGTTATATACAAACGTTTGAAAATGTTTAATAAAACCTTAACTTTTGATTGTAATGTTGGGCTTTATGTGTACTTATGCATAAAATATTTCCTTCTGCAATGTAAATAACGAATTTTAATAAAATAATTACTTTCTGCCGATATTATTCTTTTATTGTCATATATAGGTACTGCAGAATGGTATTTCTGTAATTGAAAAATTGAGAGGTAATTAATAATCCATAAAGAATATAAAGCAGACTGAAATAGCGTGCAAAATGTACTGATTAATAAGGCATCACCTATAATACATGGAGAGGGTAGTAGGCGTGGCCTTACAGAGAAGAGGCATGTTCAAATTTAGCGGCCGCTTCATAACGGACGGTAACTTCACTGATGTTATGATCTTTCTGTCGCTGTTGTTAGTTCTAGCGTCGTCAATTTTCTTAAAATGTATGAGATTGGTATCCAAACTCAATCACTTGCAGACTTCTTGAAAGATGTGCGTGGTCGTGCAGGGTGATAAAAGTGAACATAGACATATTATGTTCTAGGCTGATTTGCTCGATCTGAGCTAACCACCACTGTCATCATATCTACAGGCAATAGTGTTATTAACTTCCAGACTTAAAGGTACGATTTTAGCGATGCAGTGATCCTCGTATCCTCGTATTTGGCAGTTTCTGAAGTTATATAGCACCTAATTGTGTTTTCTCCAACAGCATGGTATCTATCGAATTTTCTCGTTCCTGTGACCCGCAATGTATTTTTAAATCTTGGTCTAAGTTTTTCCTTGTGTGTAATAATATCCCCTCTTTAACAAAGAAATAAGTTATGCCTGTAATATGTTCCTTGCAAAAGGCAAACATCTGGTCTACATTTAGGATTTGGTTTAAAGTTGGCCTTTGTAAAGTAGCTGTTGTCACTCCTCGTTTTGTTGTCCCCCACTCCGTCACAGGCGTTTTTCTGTAGTAAGAGGCAAATAAATGCCACTCAGCCCCCAGAACAAAATCTTTCTTGTGATTGCAAATGTTTGAGAAATGATACCTATTTTTATACTGGCTTCCACTGCCATCCAAAAAGTAAAACAACTTTTCTACTTTAGGCAGTTTGTCCTTAATATAGTGGATTACTTTCATTTGAAAGACATGTACAACAGTCGTATTGCGCTCCAAATTGTCACTTAAAACACAAATCGAATGACTTTTCACCTTACCATCTTCGTTCTTAAAATATATAATAAATGGATGCACTGTTACTTGCTCATTTACCCAATGGCAACCTTGTATTTCATCCTGGATAATGTAAGTGAAATTTTCTGCAATGTCTGCTAAAACTATACATTCTGATTCAACTAGGTTTTCTTTCTTATTCTTCAAAAACTGTCCTTAAATTTTAGAAATGTAATGGTGACTCTTCAGATTTTCTAACTTTTCAACTAGCGATACAAAATATTCTTCTTGATATTTAATAATAGTGACCATCTCTGATCTATCAGTCGTGACCCACTGCTTAAACTCAATATGATCTGGAAGATCCTCTTCCAAATCCCTAAATAGTTCTAGTACACTTTCTTTTCCAGGGCAACTTTCACACAAACCCATCATACAATCATAATTGTTTACGTCACAAACTAATAAATCAATCAATTCCTTATAGTCAACATTCAGCTTTGCACAATTGATCATTAATTTCACATTTTGATGATATACACCACTTTGGACACTGTTCACAAAACTTGGATCTGCCTATTTGACATTCTGGATGTGATTTTTTAAAAGCCACATATAATTCATTGAGATTGCAAAGAACTAAACTTTTTTGTTGTACTACTTTTTTTTCCATTAACTATCACTTTGTTACACTCTTTTTTACACTGAAATGCATATTTTTGTTAAACTAAATACCAAGATTGAAACTTTTACAGTAGATTACTATCATAAAGGTGCATCTTGTGTAAAAAATTCAGATTTTTATCCCCCCCCCAGAGTTATTAAACCTCGAAATTCCAAAAGAATTCAAAATTACGTTCTTTGAAAAATGATAGAAAATTGAGGAAAACATATTTTAACCTTCTTTCTCTAAAACTGGCAAGCATTCTATTATATCTTATAGTCATACAAATATTAGCTTGGGTATTTTATTCTTTCATTGAAATTTTCAGCCTTAAAGAGTCGAATTTGTTAAAATTTGATCATGAACTTTGGTTGTATTTTTGAGCTTTTATGTTAGATTAACACTTTAAACTGTAAGGGCCTAAATTGCAAAATAGACTTTTCTAAAAAGAATAGTACAAATCCTATTACTGTAGCATTAATCAGTCTGGAGATATTTAATTTATCGCTAATGACTGTAACGGTCAAAATTAGCCTGCATGGCTAAACAAAAATGGCCGTATCTCCAAAACGAGATAAGATAAAAAAATTTCAAACCTGTTTTGAAGTGCTGACATATGTAAGAAAATAATATAAAAAATTTAAAATATTAAAATTGGTCAAGCAACCTGAAAAATTTTTTTTGGGTCATTTCATATGGATTGAGCCGTCAATGAATTAGCTAACTTTTTTAGAAATCATCCTAATGCAAACAAAACTCTTCAAGATGCTATTTCAGTATATGCTCCAGACAGCTGTTTGAACCCATTTGCATCAGCTTGGAAGAAATTTCTAAAAAATCGTGGAGAATATCTTCTACAGCCTAAACTTTATTGGCGGCTATTGAGTAAAGTGACTTTTTAATTAGCCTACTTGTATGTGACAAGATATTTAGCTTGATCCTCCCATTGTCCGTGTTTCTTCAAAAACAATCTTTAGATTTAGCAGCAGCTCTTGACCACGCAAAAATTATTATATCTTGTAAAGCAGCGCAAAGATGCAAATATTGTTTTCAAGCAGATATTTATTTCTGCATCACATCTTGCACAAGAGATTTTTTAAACCGAGCTTAAGGTTCTCAGACTGGCATCAAGGCAGAGTGCACGTGCAAACCCTCAGGTTACTAATGTTGAAGAATATTACAAAGTGACTGTGTTCATTCCTTGCATTAACCACCTTATTCAAAATTTATCAGAGCGATTCATTTCAAACGAAGACATACTACAGACTTTTCAAGTGCTCCTTTTAGCTTATGTTTCACTTGACAACGCAATTAAATTGGAGAGTTTAACTCCTTATTTTGACGACAAAGTATCACTTTCTGTAGTAAAAGCAGAATATTTACTATGGCGTGAAAGAGCTGCCACTATCGACACAAACTTTGAGGTTTTACGTGTATTGGAAAATTATAATGCAACATATTTTCGTACAATAAACTACCTCATCAGTATTTTGGCTACATTGCCAGTGAGTACTGCAAGTGTAGAGAGATCTTTTTCTACGATGAAAAGAGTAAAATTGTTTTCTCGCAGTTTGATGAATGATGACTGTCTTAGTGCACTTATCATGGTATCCGTTCACTGGAATATAGATGTTGATCCTGATAAAGCCATCAACATTATGGCAGTAAAAAAAATCAAGAAGACTACTTTTGTAAAAGAATTTGCCAAAATATAGTTTCACAAAAAAAGTTTTATTTCATCGAATTCCAACAAGCCCCCTCCGAAACAAAAGTCTGGCTACGTGCAAGCCTGTTTTACTAAATTGATTTAATAAAACTATACCGCTTTGGTAAAAGATGTTACTTAGTAAACACCGACTTTAAAAGTCGCGTAAACACTCCTACAAATAACACCGGTTTATAAAACAGTATTACCAACACCTACAATCGACCCAAATTTTGGATTGCGTATCGATAGCTGACTAGATAAACCTAAAAATATTTTTTTGATTTAATACTTAAACTTAAGGACTACAATATGTAATATATACCAAAGAGATAATACATAAATATTAAGAATGTTGTTTATAAATTACCATTGGTATCACCGACAATGGATTTAAAGTTAAAGACCAGTTGGATTTTAGGTCCTAAATAATACTCTTTGCAATTATACCTGTAAACGGATGTTATAAAACCAATTTTATAAAACCGTTTTTAATAAAAACCTGTGTTAATGGTCTGTGTAAACATGGTCAATGTGTACTTTCTATCCTGAAATGTTCTAAAAAATAACCTTGCATATTTTAATCAGGTTGTTGAGTAACAATGTTATTGTATAACATAAACCTTTATTAAAAAATTTAACAAAAGTTTAGTTTACTTTTATTTGTCATAATTGGTAGTTATCAACAAAATATATTTTACTTAACCCCTTTATGAATTTAAATTGATATTGTTACATACCTTTTGATTGTCTTTACCATTGTCTTTACAATTAAACAGCAATTCAGATTTGAGTATCGGCCATTAACGCATCACTAAAGGTTCAACTGATAAAATTCACTTCACAAATTTAATATAAGTAAACGTCTTGATATTATAACGTATAATTACTTTTATGAACTAAAAAATAAGGAATTAATAGATTCAATATACCACCAAACTGCGTTTCTACAAATAAGTGCGTGTACGAATCAAACTATACTGACGCTGCTTATAAAGGGTACATGATGAATGTTAAAGCCACAGACCAATAATACAAGAGATGCGTCACTCTACAGAAACAATTACAATTAAGTTTAGCGCCACCATGCAGATTGAAGCTTAACTAGTGATGAGCGCCATCTGGCGGAAAAATGCCACTAAATGCGTATTTAGCAGGAATTTCAAATGTATTGCTTGATACAAGTTAGGTAAATATAAAATGTAATATCATATTGTAATTCATTGAACACTGCTCTTGAGTACTATACTTGTTTAGTTAAATACTGCACTTAAGAGTTTGTTCAATGTACTACATATATGTACCACATTTTATATTTTACTAACTGTATATTCAAAATTGTTATAAGAAACATCTATCAAACCACCTATCATTCCATTCATTAAAAGGGGTAGGTGAACCCGTGGCTTCCTTAAGAAAGATTTATGCTTTTATGTTAAAATGTAATCAAATCAATACAAACTTAAGTTTCACAAGTATATATTTAAATTTAAATATTGGTGAAATAAAAATATAAAGATCCTTATTAAAAACTACATACGTATTTCAACAACTATCCCCTGGAACAAAATGAGCATGGCAAACTCGTAAATTTTTGTAGACCCACGCAGGATCCATTTTTTTCAGAGAAGTTGTTCCAATTAAATTCATCCACTGGTAATAAACACACAAAAATTTCTTTGGATTGGGAAATCTATGGCGAATTGCATCCCTGTTTTCACAAAAAAAAACTGCACATTTTCTAAACTGTGATATTATAATACTTTTCGCCTGAAATTACTGCTACTGTACCAAAAATAAATACGGAATTGAAACAAACGTAGGTCGGTGTGGTCATCGTCATTTTGTGAGACGCGCAACGCGCGCAGCTCATTTTTTGACAGTTACAGATATCTGTAAAATTTTCAATTTTTACTCAGTTTCAAAGCGGTTGGTGGCGCCAAAAACTTTATTTTAAAACCGCCTATAGAGTGACTACCCCCTGGTTAAAGCCATTACTGGGGTGAAATAGCGCCAAATTTAAAAACGTTGGAAATAAAATTGAATAATTTTTGAAATACGTATATACTATTACAATTTGTAAAATTAGGATGTTACCATTAGTTTATGGATCATAGACCGTATATTTTAAATTAAAATGTCTAATATATTTATTAAACGAATTTTATTAACATAAAAGTGCTGTGTTTAGTGTACTAATCTACAGGAAGTTCGAACGGCTAAAAATAAATTCTATTGACGAACGTTATTGGCTACCTCTTGACCATTCATAGGTAAAAAAAACTTAATATTTTAGAGAAATAAAATGACGATATCGAGTGCAACAATATTATAGTTATAAATTCTTCTGGATTATGTTTTCAGGGCGATTAAACAAGAAGTTTACACATTTTTAGCAATTTTATAATTTACAATTAGGACTTAAGTAGTGGCAATATCTAACATAAAGTGACAACTAGTTGTCAGATACTTAATTTTTCGTATGATATATCATGAAATTTATGAAGTAAAATCAGCCAATTTTAAATTATTAATTTACAGAGTATCATTTCTTACAATGTTTATGACAATCAGCGCTACTACTACACACAACCGTTGTGCTAAAAAAAATAGAAGAGTAAAAAACTTTACACATAAACCGTATATAATAGTTTTATAGTGTTAATAAATTGAATAAAGCTTTATTGTAATACAGGCAAAGTAATAAGTATAAATAGAATAACATATTGTTGTTATTAGTAGTCGAGTAAGGTCGCTTTAGACGTAAAGTAAGTCAACTATAGGCACAAATTGAAACAGTAGGTAAGACGTAAAGAAGTAGGCCAATGTGAAATCGGAGTAATGCAGAAGTTGAAAACGTAACACAGTCGTTAAGAAACTCCAACATAAG